>JACJUY010003533.1:48954-77641 GCA_014220935.1 Platorchestia sp. MABIK
CCTGGTACCTTTCTCGCTTCGAACTTTTCGTATTGAAGTTCCTAATCGAATAATGAGATGGCTTAGAGAACTCAGAAGAGAAGAATAAAAGGTTCTCACTCTTGCATGCAGAAAAGATTGTCACAACAAGACCAAGACGTTATGAATCTGATCAAAGTGATCCACCTATTTCAGTGTCGAAGCTAATTAACTAAAAATTAGCTGTGAGGGTTTTAACTCGCTACTTGGAAATAAGTACAAAATAGGACACTCTAATGCTTATATGACCTGGTAAAGAGGCTTTTGGACGAGAATGTCAGTGGCTTCGATCGGCAATACGAAAACTTTACCTTATGCAACTCATGGATATCCAACTGTTATCTTGAAGTAATTCAGAGGACGTCAGCTCATCAGCCGAATTCAATTCATCCTAAATCAATTTTGTGCTATCAGGACTGGCGCCCCCAAGAAAAAAATACATTTTTTTGCGAAACGCTTGAAGCTTCAACTGAAGCTCTTTTTGAAGACTATGAATATTGAGGAAGCTCAATTAGAAAAAATTCTGATACTATGTCAGTCTTAGCTCCGATTTTCTGTACGACGTTGAACTTGCAGAATAAAGTGGCCATTATGAAAGTGTATCTTATGATCAGGTACTGGAACTACGCTGAATATTACGCTGCGAGCGCTGCCGCCGCCAAGGCTTTCATCGGGCTGGGGCTGGAGCGTTTCCACAGCGTGTGTATCATGGGCGCCAACAGCCCGGAGTGGTTCATCGCCAACTGCGGTCAGTACGTACTTCTGATAGTGATTAATGTTGATTTAACACAATGAAAATTGAGTGAAATCTGTAGTTATGACTGTTATTGTTATTTCAATTGGTTTGTTTCCTTGCCTACTCACTTTCGCATCTTCATATTTACTTCTCTATGGTGTGTAAAGTTTACCACATTATATGTGTTTTACGTTTTGCTAATACAGTACAACTCCTCTAATTCGGACCTCTTGTATATCTGGATTAGAGGAGGATTTTTTAAAGCAAATTCATCATTAGTTTCAGAAGTTGGGATAAATAAATTAGTTACGTTAATTCTTCTATTTATAATGCATTTGATATGCATAAATATTGTTGTTGAATAACCATGAGCCCATTTTCTCTTAGTTTTACCCTACAGTAACTGTAATTCCATCTATTCAATTTAATAAAGATAAAAAAGTATGTACCACACCATTCTTGCATGAAAACTCATTGACTTCTATT
Source organism: Platorchestia sp. MABIK (assembly GCA_014220935.1). Lineage (NCBI taxonomy): Eukaryota > Metazoa > Arthropoda > Malacostraca > Amphipoda > Talitridae > Platorchestia > Platorchestia sp. MABIK. The sequence continues at coordinate 50,195 of JACJUY010003533.1, forward strand.
CTCTTGAAATGTCTAAGAAAATTATATAAAAAATAATATTTCCCATTTCCTCAAAAGCTAAGGTCAAAATCAAAAAAGTTACATGAGCAAACATGTGTTTCTTTTTAATAATTCATATACCGGGCAAATTTCATAACAATCGGTCCAAAAATAAAAAATCACCGGGTTGTCCTCCTTAAAGTACCGGCGACCTCACTAATGAAGTCTTAACTAAATCTTAATGAAGTTTATACTATTTACTCAATACGATCAACCCCTTAACACTACTATTTCGATAAACTTCGTATGATTTATGTTCCCATGAACTTCGCACCACTCATATTCCAATTACCTTCATATAAGATTTTAATCGACTCCGTATTCTCACGTTTCATCGAACTCCGTTCTACTTGTTCATTAATGCAATCCGTACTAATTTGAAAGCATGTATTGAGATATTTTGCTGCACACAGGCGCGATCATGGCAGGAGGCTGTTCGACGGGCCTATACCCGAACAACAGTGCGGAGGCGAGCTGTGGCATCATCAACGACAGCCGCGCCCAGGTCCTGGTACTCGACAGTCACGAGACTGTCCTTAAGATGCTACCTCTGCGCCACAAGATTCCCCGCGTAAAGGTGCGGCCGTGCTTGGGATTGCGATATCTTCTCTCAATGTCCTGTGTGGGACTTCTCAGTCCTCGACTCAACAAGTGCGAATAATCTGCTGGTTTGTTTAGGCTTGAAGTTTTTTGAAGTTGAGTACGTCATAGCTGTGGCAGTTTTCGAATCGGCTGATTAAAATAATGCGTGGGTGAAAATTCCGCCATATTATGGCTGCTTTCCGTCATGGTTCGATAGTGTCTAAATTGGACCACTGGTTGAAAAAATGTGTTCTACGGTTTTTTTATTTTTTCAGTAAGTCAAATTTTTCTCCATGTGAGAAAGGAAGAGAACAACATGTCATGTTAGTTTCATGCAGTACGAATTTCTTTTGTTACCATTCCTCTTTCATTCGCTTCAAAACTGGTTGGAAATCATTTTTAATTATTTTCCTCTACCAACTCTGTCAGGTGCATTGAACTTCTCAGCAGAATGAAAGTTATGCGAGCGTTTCATGTCTCCTTGTCCTCTCCTTTCTTGTGCTTATTGTGTTGGATTTACTGTACATAGATTACCTATCAGCCTCTTCTATTCTCTCATTTTCCAGTGGATGCGTTGTGTAATATCTACAATTTGTGAGCGTTAAAAGAATATTTCATGAATGCGTATTATGCTTCCAGTGATATGATTTCTTAATGGTTGAGCCTTTTCGGTCACATTCTAGGTTTTTAGAAAAATTAGTTTATCGATTTATTTATTTTTCATTGATTTATGTATAACTTACAAAGGCTGTAGGAATTTTCATGACTTTTTAAACAATTTCACTTCCATAGCCTCTTAATTTTGGAAGATACTTCTTCTGTATTACAATCACCCTTTCCGCTCGTCGATGTATATAAATTTTTTGTTGTACTGTCGGTAACCTAATTCTTCTACATATCACTATTTTATTTATGGTTGAAATCCTGTTATGTTTGCTTATTTTGATGGTCATTTTCATTTTCTCCGAAACGATTACTTATGGCTTTAATGACATGTCACTGTTTAACGGCATTCAGTTGCTCTTTACCTTTGCCTAACTCCAGCGAGTGAACGTTGTCTCAGTCTAAATCTGTAAAGTATCGCACAGTGATAGCGTGCGAATGATATTGTACCGAAACCATTAGCTAGGCCTAAAACACCTAGTGATGTCTTTATGCGTAAAACTGTTCATATTGGGCAAACCATGTCATGTAAATAGAACCTAGCCTGAAAAAAGTCAACAACTTGGCTACTGGGAATACTATCTCCCATCGCTGAATGAATTGTAATCCTACTGTTCAATGACTTGTAAAGCTTCCATTGACGAATGGATTTATGGGCTTAAAAATTATGTGGCTAGCCAAACTATCCCAGAACGATGCTCTGTAGGTTTTGAAATTTGCTCACACTTGTGGCACTTTATGAGAATTTTTATATAAAAAGTAAATGATTAATTTCTTCGCTGATTCGCTGATCTTACCACGTGTATGTCATAACACTCTTCGCGTCTTGCTTCTTTCCATCACAAGCGCGCGGTTTGCGCTTGGTTAATTCGCTCAAAAAACTGTCTAGGAGCTTTAGTTTTCTTGTTTACCACTTTGGAAAGTGGTAAATTTACCTCTCTTGTTTACCACTTTTCTTGTTTGCCACTTTACATTCTTATTCAAGTGTGTGTTTGAACTGTCTCTCTGCCACACGAACTTTTCTTGATTGCTGTCCAATACTCTGTATCTCATTTAATAATGCGCTATCACTAAATAATAATTTATCAATCCCTGAAAACGTTATCTCTTAATAACAAGTGTATAGTTCTGTATAATATACAAATAAACACCTGATGCGTCAGGCGATCGTCCAGTGGTTGGGTGAGCCGACGGCGCCAGGAGTGATGTCATGGGGCGAGCTGCTCGAGTTGGGAGAGTCCCAGCCTGACGACCACCTCCAGCGGCGCCTCCGTGAACAGGCTGTCAACCAGTGCTGCACCCTCATCTATACTTCAGGTTTGTGACGTTTGTCACTACTGGGGAATTTCAGGCATGATGGCTTGTCACCGTGGTTACCGTGGCCGAGTGGTTAAGAACGCGCCCTGCCGTGAAGGTCTCGGCAGTTCGAATCCGGGCGCTGCGAGGTGATTTCTCCCCATTGGGTAAAGGGAGAACTCAAGCACAATTCCCCACTCTACCCATGTGTCGGAAATGGGTACCGGCTTGACTGGGGTAACTGTCATTGCGTCTGGTGTTAGTTACAAGGCATTTGAAAAACCAATGTGCAAGATAATATATATCAGGCTTGATTGATTGGAATGAAGCATCCTTTTTGTCTCGTCATTTGGTTAGCTTTGCGAACCGAAATTCATTTAATTCAATAGACTAAATTTGCTGCATAAGATGTGAAGTACCATTTTCTTGCTGAAAATTCCGTGCGAAGATTAAGCATTTCCGGCCATGTGATCTAACTTAGTTTGTTGTCAAGCTGGTGATCAGTAATGCTTGCTAACACTTGTGCTAGACTAGAGCGTTTGTGTCTCACCTCATATTTTTTGTCAATGCGCAATAATCAGATTTTCTTGTATTTTAGCTTCACTTACGAGCGAAGTATATCACTGTACGTGTATATCAAAATCTTGGCTATTTCTTCCTTGCTTAGTTTCTGATTTTAGTTTGGGGCTCTATGGGTGATTAGTTGCTGGTCTTTGACGCAACGTTCTCGTGTGCTAACACTTTTAGCTGGCTGTGTACAGTGTAAATATACAAGTGTTTGAGATCCAAGCAGTGTATAAAATAAAGTGTTAAATATTTCTGTTGCTTATTTAATTTTGAGATATGATGTTTTCATTTTCCAGCTTTCCTGAGCTGGAGGGGTGCACCAGACTGACGCTTGACAGAAAACAAAATGCTCGTATCAACCGGTCAACCGACTAACACATTCATTTTAAAGTGTCAGTCTCGTGTTATACTCTAAATGGCGACTGTTTCAGGAATACATTGTGTTTTTACGATATTTTAAAAGGTTTACGAATACCCTTCTTAAAATACAACACCTTATTGTTCAGACGAACAATTTTAGTACTTCTAATACATTCATTGCTATACCCTGAGCGGACAATACTTATAGTGTACCCTCTGAGGAGTGTTGTGGGGTCACGGCAGTGGTGGGACTGTATAGTGTGCCAGTTGCGGATGCTGTCACAAGTGTGGTCATGACAGGAGCGAGGCTCAGCAATGAAAGTCTAGGAGGTTCATTGTATATTGGTTGCCGAATACTTTCATCGTTTATTTGGAATACAGCTCGATAATAAATGCGTCTTGAGGAAAATTAGAAACTTCATTGGTAACTAAATTTATGTTCTATATTCTTGTATGTGCCTTATGTCTATTCAGCAATATGTATTAATATTTCTTTCTCATTAGAACATGAACGACTAGTCACTCAAATATATTCATGGGAGGCTTTACCTCGCTCTTCGCTTGTAGGGACGTAGCTGCTGGATAGGAATTGAGGTTTTGATTAGAAGGAAGAGATTCTTAGCTCTTGGGCCTTAGCTTTGTGCCCGAGTTGTGTGAGTGATCGATTTACAAGTGTCAGAAAACCAAGCGAGCGCTACTTGTTCTCCATGTTCGTCCATTCAAGCCGCTAAGAAGAAAATTCTTCCCAGACGTGAACTATGTTTTAAATGTGAAAAATCACCGAAACTTTGGAAATATATTCATGTGAACCTCCTACACACAGGTACAACGGGCCCCCCCAAAGGTGTGATGTGCTCTCAAGACAGCATCACCTGGAGCGCCAGAGCTTACGCTGACCTCTATCAGTTCAAGACCTGCAGTGAGTGCGCTGCTTCATCAAGTTGGCTATTGTTATGGCTATGCCACATTGCTGTGATGCTTCTCTTATACCGTCCTATGGTTGTGTCATGCTTTTGTTATTCCCTCACTCGTGTTGTATCATGCTTCTGCCATCCTCTCCCCTCAGGAGGAGGCAACTATTGTATCTATGGGAATTGACACTCGGGAAGAAACTGTGTGGTTCCGTGGCGAAGGTTAGTAGACCTTCCTTTTGAAGTAGAAATGTTTGCTTGTTTTGTTACAAGCCACTTTTTTCGGTTTACTGCTGTCCTGTTATTCAGCATCCATTTCTTTCTTCTTTAAATTTCATCTTGTTACATAATTTCCTTTCCTAACTCACTAATTCTTTGCGCAGAGGATTTTGTTTGGAAACACTCCTTATGCATAGATGCTCAACACACCTTCCTCTCTTTGGAACAACCTTTGTTGTGGTTAGGGAGACTTTAACTCTCATAAATGATCTGATCTTTTGTCACGAATCATTTTTTTCGGTTCACTGCGTTTTTGAGCACATGTTGCTTTCTCTTTAACTATAATCATGTCGAATTAACTTCTTTCAATCTACCTGTTTCCATGTGCAGGTAGTGGGGACACTTTTCGTGAATAGATTTCCCGTTTCCGTAATTTTATACTCAATATTGCCTTCCTCTAGCCTCTTTTGGGACCACCTTTGTTGGGGTTAGGGAGACTCTAATTAACTTATAATCTAATCTTCTGTTATCTTCTCGTATTGTTGTCACGCCTTTAATTGGCAGTACCATATTTGGTTAGCGAAGAATATACAGGTCAAATAGCTCTTCTTTCCAGCGGAAAGTCATGCATTTTAGTCCAGCATTGGGAACCCAGTGTTTCTTTCCGTTTGGAAAAAAGAAGTTAATTTCAATTCCCCTTCCATTCTAGGGAAATATAATGTGTACTAGCTCAACCGGGAGAAACTTTCTGAACGTAAGCGTGGCATTTATTAGAAGACATTTGGAAAAACAATGTTTGAACTGCAACGACTTATTCAACGAACGCATTCGATTAACTGTTATCCTGTTCATTGTCATGTCATGCTTTTCTTACCTCACGGTATTGTTACGTAATGCTTTTTTTTAATATCATTACTCCTAGATGTTTCTTTCTCTAAGTAGACCTAACGGTCACCGAGAAGTGGAAACTAGTAAGAAAAATTTTAGGACATTTCAGGCTGTGATTTTCTTTCTAATTAAAACTCTTAAAGTCTAGAACTATCTGTCGAAAAAAGTTGTCTCTGCAGGCCCACTAAAAACGTTGAAAATCGTTTTGATCTGTATTGATTTAGAAATCTTTTAGTATTTTAAAGTTTGAGGATTGATCGAAATTGCAAAGTATTATGATAAAGAAAAATACAAATATTCGTAATTATTAGGCATTATTTAGAACCGTGTTAGTTCAGCCGATATGTTTGCAATACCATTGGTAATGCTTTATCCGATGCTTCTCAGGTCAACGTGGCGAGAACAAACACAGTTATAACAATTCTCATATTACTTTTGAAAAAGCGAAAACACTGCCAACTCACGAGATAACACGTGAAATGGCCTTGACGATGTGCTCGTACGTGAAAACTAACGATGTCTGCGTGTGTTATTATTTCTCTCCTAATCCTACTTTAGCATGTGTGCGTTATTGTTGTCTAAAAGCACGGGCCTTGGGTAACAAGTCGAGAATAGGCCTCTCGGCTCGTCGTTCAGTGGCTGTATTATGTTTATTTTGTTGCATTTCATGAGCTTTAGACTCCCTAGATAGGATGATGCCGAAAGTTGGACGGTTTCAAAATCTGGCATAATTATAAACTACCTAATTAGTTTACGTCTTGCATCAATGCATAAGCTTTTGAAAAATAAAAAATTGCACTACAGAATACAGACATCTCAATTTCTGAGGTCTTGACATAACGTTGCAATGTCAGATATTCTCACTTGTGGGACTTTAGTTGCTCGGTTGACGCGTGTAGTAAGCACGAGACATTTGAACGAGCGAACCATAGCTGCGCCTTCATCTGCGCTTTAAATTAATCACTAGTGGTTGAGTTCGTGCATGATGATTTGTCTTATCACTTGGTTAGCTTTGTAGTTGGGATATTTTCTAGTCAAGAGGCTGAATTTGCTGTCAACTTCATTAGCTATTCAACTTATTGGAGTAGCCAGTTGGAATACGGAAGTTTTGCCGCTCAGCCGCCAGCAAGTGTGTGTAATGCATTTCATTTATAGGTTTGTTTTTATTTGTTGGACAGAGGAGTCGCTCGTGTCGTACCTGCCCCTGAACCACATCGCGGGCCAGGTGGTAGACATCTACCTCTGTCTGCCTCCCGCCGCCACAGTTTACTTCGCTCAGCCAGACGCGCTCAAGGGCTCCCTCATCGACACCCTCAAAGAGGTAATTGCCTTCTCAGGGCCAGTAACTGAATTTATTCCCTTCGAAGTACATTTTTTTATAGCTACGTCCTAGAATCCTTGGTTATGAGTTGTCTAATAGCTTGACGACTAAAAGACTTTAGTCGCGGTGCTTTGAGTCTACTTCACAACACCACCATAGGATGCCAAAGACAACAATTCTCAAAAGAACCATGCTCGAGAAGAGATGTCGGAGATCGTTTCAATATTCCTCTCTTCGACAGTTCTATAACATTCGTGAAAACCACGAAAGTTTCGATACGGCGCGTTATGACGCTGCTTCTCGAGCGACGCTGTGCTGTCGAACAGATGCCTTGAACTTACATGATGAAATCTCCCTTCCAACAATTCCTTATCATATCATTGATTTCTTCGAACTGTAATGTAGAGTGGTATTAATAGATAATTTAGTTAGGTATTAATGTCGTTTGGATGGATGGAATCTGAGTGGGTAAATGTCAGATGACGCTGCTTGCTGCAGAGGGACTCTATCGTGACGGCGCCGTGACAACCTCGGAACGGCAGCCTTGGAACGCCCAGAGCAGTTGAGCAGGGCATCAGTCATGATCAGGGGCCTCCCAGGCGCAATTCCAGGAGCATTGCGTCGTTCCTTCATTTGCTTCACATTACCTTCAAACACAATTACAAATGATAAAAGGAGCTTTACTTTTGGACTTGAATTACTGATAAAAAATTCGTTTGCCTTGCATCATTCGAAAATAAAACTCTTTGCCTACTGACAGTAACTCCAGCGTCAAGATGGCTAGTGCTTCCAGTTTGGGGCAAATAAAAAAATTAGGTAATTAGGGGAATATTTTGAAATGAAAAACAAAATTGGGGCAATTAGAGCATTTATGAAACTATGTTTTAGACATTCCAGAAGCCTTCCTGTGCAATTTGCTATTGATTTTCACTAAGTTTAACCCACATGCTCCGTGCAGCACACTCAATAACATTTTTATTTAGCTTGTGTAAGTTTTTCGGACCTTAATTTGTTTGCTGATAAGTTTGGGTAAAACCTAATCAATAACTTTTTTCTAATTTGGAGACTTCATTTTTTGTATCAAAATTTTTCCTTGCTAAACACATATTCTTAACGGAGAATAATTTTTCAATTTAAAATAAAGAAATAGGTGTTCACTTGAGACGCACGCTGGGGCAATTTTTCTGACATTTCAAGACACTGACAACATTTATCCCTGGAAACTTTTCCGTGAGTTTTAGCACACAAAGAGTTCAAGGTGCCCCCCATCATGACTATCTCCTATTGTAAATTTATATGATGAAGTGCTTAATTCTTTACTCAAGTCGGCCGCCAACAGGTGGCGATTATGTACAGTGTGATGATTAGTATTCTGTACCACATATATTTCGCGTGTAATTATGGCCACTTGTGCCATCCAGGTGAGTCTGAGTTGCAGAGGTCTCTACGGAGTTTTCAGTTTTTTCTAATGGAAATTGTTTAGCAATGTGGTCTGAGCTTTCACTCTTCCTTGTCTGAAAATTGCTCTTGTACTTTGAAATTTTTTGTTTTTAACATTCTAAGGTAGACTCTTAATTCATATCTGATAACGTCATGCGGATCAAAATGACAAAACTAATTCGTATTTTAGAAAGTCAACGAATTTTTAATCATCGCGCGTTTTCTTGAAGAGTGGATTAGAGCTGTGAAAGTATGCTTAGATTGCGGAGTAAAAGATTTGCACCTCACCATTTTAGTAATCATCTCTCCTCGACAGGGAGAGACAACCCTTATTTCTGTGGGAATTAGCACTCCTTGGGGTAATCTGTGAGGTCCTGAGCTAAAGGTAAGGTAGGCCTTTTTTTGTTAAAATACAGTTGAATTGTTTTTTGTTTTATTACGGACCTTCTTTTTTTGATTCACTGATGTCCTGTTTTTCAGTACCTATTTTATTTTTCAACTTTCATCTTGTTTCATAAACTTCTTTCTCAACTTACTCTTTTTATACACCTTGTGCATAAATTCTGCGTTTCCTTAAGTCAATAATAAATTATGCCTTTATCTTTTTGGAACGCCTTTGTTGGGGTTTGTGAGTCGTCCACTACCTTACCTAATCCAATTTATTCATCTGTCACAGGCGGCTTCTTCCATCTTATTCTTGTTTTCTTTGCCAATGTTACTACTCTTCATCACTCGTTTAACTCATTATGTTCTACTTATTAAATCATTTTATACTCTTTTTATGCTCGTTTCTGCAGAATCGAGCGTTCCTCGTTCGTTAGCTGTGTATGTCCTAACTAACTCATTAGGGTTCAATGCACTACAACTGTCTTCTTTGCAAGAGTCGACTTTCCTTCGCATTTCGTTTTTCTCTCAGTTAAACAGCTGCTGACCTATCCTTATTCCAGAATTTCTCTTCAGACAACTCTTATTTTGAGCTCCGAATTTTAGTTCCATATCAAATTTTCTGTTGCGAAGTACTTTTACGAAGCTCCCTGGCAAACTCGCTTGCTTTTCCACGAACGTATTCCTATTTGATGTGGTAAGTCATAAACATCCCATTATGACCATTTTTTTCAAATGATGCATTTGTTCGTATTGACAAATATTTGCTTCAGTGCATTTACCCGTAATACTTCCCTAATAGGCAATCATTCAAATTTGACTCATTGCCGTCCTGATGTAACATCAACTTATACAAAAATTTGCTGTATTGCTTTAACACGTTGACTGCCATTGCTTCAGTATTCAACTCAATATACGTCAATATTCAAATCAAACTTAAAGACAATTGTAGTGAGCAATTTTTATAATAGCAGACATTATCTGGATCGTGCTTTCATTTAGCTTTGGTTAAGTATTTATAAAAATTGAGTTTGTGACTACTGGTCTTTCAGCAGCATTATAAAAATTCCCTCCATCAGGGTGTATACTAGGTAGTAAAGTAGTAAAAAGTAGTAAAATTTGAAAAGTAATAAAAAAGGAATTAGAAATTAGTAAAATTTACCTCAGAGGTCTACTTTACCAGTCAAGGTAAAAAATTGTGAAGTGGGATAATTCCCTAGTGCTGACTAAAACCCAATCTCTAAATGTTATGAGTTAAAGGAACTAAGTTTTTTGTATGTTACTGTGTTAGATGCACTCAAATAATTAAAATATGCTTTTAAATAAGTATAAAGAAAATTGGAATTTTTTTTAATCTATGTCATTACGAGTATTATTGACTCAAACTACTCATTATAGGCCGATTACTTACATCTGGACATCAGGATAACATTCATTATGTAAAAAATAGGTAGTAATTTTTGCTGTGGAAGGTAGTAAAAAGTAGTAAAAAAGCAGTAAAAAAGCAGTAAAATTTGAAAATGAAATATCAGTCGACACCCTGCTCCATGTACACCGGCAGCCCACATCGCGATCAAAGTGTTAAGAAATACCATTTGGTCAAACAGGTGAAGCCAACAGGATTTTTGACGGTTCCACGACTCCTGGAGAAGATCCATGAGCAGCTCAAAGCAGGCTCTGCGAAGGCGACACCTGCTCAGAAGAGAGTCGCCGCCTGGGCTAAGCGGCAGGGCACCAACTACTACAAGGCTTTGCGGGAAGGGAGGTGGGTGTGTTGAGAAGGTAGTTACACTCCAGAATCGGTGTGGTTGTGAACATAATGGAATTGCAGATCGTGTGTCTACACCGAGAAGTTTCGAGGTAGGCAAGTATCCACAGACCAGGGCTATTGGAAGTTGAGGATGAGATGGTGTTTCTGCAACAAGTCTCTATATGCTTTAACAAGATGCGTAAGTGTAGAAATGTCAGTTTGATGATAAAAGTAGGGCTACAAAATAGATGTGGATTAACCGTTCATGTATCAGTGCCACTGCATAATCTGTTCAAGCGAACGTGAGTGTTGGAGTTAGTTTAGATAAAAAACAAAGTCATGACAACAAACGCACGTGCTGTCTTGTGAAGAATTCAATTTTTAGCTTCTATTTTGAAGTTAGAGAGCATGAAGTCTGTCTCAGGATTTGTCAAGTTGACCAGCAAAATCCATTTCTTGCCTTTTTTAAGTATGTTGAAAAAAAACGGAACAGAATTTACGAGATTTTAGTGACCTTCCATATAAAATATTGGAAAGCTTTTCAATTTAGCTGTCTAAAGGCACAGTGGGCTATCTAGTGAGACACAGTATCATGTTTACATTTTGCCTAAAATCGAAGTACCATGGCTGTTGTGCAGCTTTTGCCATTTGGTAACTAACATGCAAATAAGCACCCCAAGATTAGTCCTACAGAGGACGTCCACCAGCGCTTATGAGGCTGTTTATTTAAATCCCGTATTTTAGGACCCTTAGCGCACAGGAGCAACTGAGCTACAGCCTCGCCAAGGCGCTCGTCTTCAACAGAGTGAAGGCAGCCCTCGGCTTCAACAACGCCCGCCACCTCACATGTGGTGCGTACATGTCGGCTGCTATGAATACTTATTGCTGATCAAGAGTTCTAGAAATCCTTTAAAACTGCAGTTTGTCTTAATCACTCACCGATGTTTGTGCCTTGTTACTTTATTTACTACATCTTCCTGTTTAAAAGCATCAACTTTTCTTATTACTTTACTCTTATACTATGAGCTGTTCCCAACCTGTCACCAACTAGTTCCCCATCTCTTTGTTATTGCTACGTATAACAGTAATTTTACTAACCATTCTCCTGATGTTTTTCTGCCATCCTTTTACTATCTCTTTACTCTCCAGGACAGTCAAATACATGAATGCTATTAGCATAGCAAGACGTTAGTCAGTGTAGGTAATTTCTCCTCACTTAATGCTCACGTTGATGCCTTGTCAGGGTCTGCTCCTCTCAGCCCTGAGCTCGTGGAGTTCTTCCTCTCCCTGGATCTCCCCTTTGGCAACGTGTACGGCATGTCGGAGTCCTGCGGCATCGGCACCGTCAGCTCCCTGCTGCTCAACCGCTACCGCAACGGCAGTGTAGGCCCTGTGAGTGTTAATGTAGCTTCCATCTTGTCCTAGCTGCAGGAAAGTGTTTGCGCTCTGTATCATATGCAAGATGTTCTAGATAAATGAACTTATACCTGCCTGCAGCATCTGTTTTCTGTTCCGTGAATACTTGAGAGCTTTTTTTTTCAAGTATGGCCAGATACATTATTAATTTGAGCAGTGTTCCTTTGATGTTGACAAGCGCCCGCTTCTATGGATAATTCGACGAAAATTAGGTAGCGTCTTCTAGTTGGCGATGCTCGTAACGTATAGATATATCCTGGAAGTATTTCTTACCTGTCGGGGCTTGCATTATTTTATTAGTCGGTTTAGTGCCGAATGCGGGAAATATTTCACTCATTTAAATGTTACATAATCTTTTTCTGTTCTCCTTTTAGTCTTCGTTTCAAACACCTTTAATAATGTTCGGTAAGTGGTCAAGTCTCAATTTTTTATCCTTTTCAACTCAGTGATTAGAAGTCCTTTTGTTTGTATGAAAATTAACGGTGTGTGCCGACGCTGGAAAATACAAGTAACTTTAAACTAGAACATGAAAATGGAAAACGCGAAGTTTTGCTGAAAAAATAGAGAAATCAATATAACGTCAGACTTTTGGTCAATAGAGCAGATCCATTTTAAATAAATTAATAAATTAATTTTATATATTGTGCAGATGATGCCAGGGGCTCAAATCGCCGTCCGCCCCACCGAAATGAGCGGCGGCGACGCTGAGGGCGAGCTGTGCTTCAGAGGGCGTCACGTCTTCATGGGATACCTCTTCAGTCAGGCCAAAACAGACGAGACCGTGAGTGCCTGCAGCTTTATTTCTCTGTACTTGTAAAATTAATGCATCATTTCAATGTTATTTTTTCCTTCCATCAAATTTCAACTTAATAAATGTCAAATATTGCTTAGCGTGATTTGACGGAAAGTTGAGAGATGCGTGAAGCAAAGCGTGGTATTTTATAACAATTAAGGTATGAAAAATGATGTTGAAAGAAAACGCTCGAGTTTGAACAGTTGTGAGTAAAATGGCTTGGTTTTTTACTGGATTTATGGTTGTCCACTACCGTTCCTCCGCATCTCCTCTACCGCACCCAACACTATTCAAGCGTGCCAGAAAACTAATCCTCATCTTGAAAAAATGGTGAACGATAATACATCAGTTTCATAAATCCACAGAGGAATAAATTTTTTCCATCTAAGAATTATCAAATCCATTAAAATGAAAACTCTTCTGTCTTTAAACTTCACAAATGGCAGTTGCTTTAGATACTTAGAAATCAATGCTCCCCTAATATTCGTACGTCTCCTTTAGGACTAACTAACCACACTCCACAGTCTTCATGAATACCAGAATTTAAATTTCAAGTTCATTTTACACAGAATTTCAATATATAATAAAGTTAACAGCTTTTTTCCACTGAGAAATGGCTTATAGAAATGAATTCATAGCGATAAATGAATAGTGTTGTTAAGTTATTATTTCGAGTTTAATGTAATCTGTGTATTCACACGAAAATTCTATGGGGGGGTTACTCGAATGTTTCGATTGTGGTGGGTACAAAAAACTGTAGTGACAACGGGGTTTAACTCGACGATCAGCTGGCAGTACAATGCCCGCCAAAAGTGCTTAATAAATAATGTCATGGACTGTACTTTGTCTTTGGGTTTTTATATTTGTAAAAAATCTCGGGTATAGAAGTCTGGAACCTCAATTTCGCCTGACCGCACCTCCAAAAACTTTTCGAGCTCGTTTAGCGGCAACAGGTGAGGAGAGGCGGATGTGTCTGGATTGGGTTCCGAATTGCTCACCTTTGGTAGTTGAAAACTCTAATGTTTAGATCAATTGTTGTTTGATCAATGAAATGAAATGCAAAGGGGCACTTGCTATAGACTATGCACATTGGGCTTAGTGCCCAGACATAACGTTGCACGTAAGGCGTAAGGCAAGATCGTCAAAATTGCAATGTCGCAATGTTAGTTTGCACAAAATTCTGACCAGAGATAGTTTTAGCGCTTGTTTCTGAACATTCGTGTATGGGGCCTCATTGCTTTGCAGTGACACGGTCCCACGCTTGTAGCTGCTGGGTATCCATGCATGGTGGGACATCATTTTTACAATAAACGTTACAGAGATAGAATAAATAGATTGCTCTTTTCTGCTCAGTCTCTCCCGGTTCATTTTGAACTAGAGCACTATTTTCAATTGAACCTCTACCTTACTGGAATAAACTTGGTTCCTAAGTGTCAAGAAATTTTTTATGAAATGCTTAGAAAGCGTTACTTTGAAAGGTTTTTTTAAAATGTGTTGTGTTATATTTCATTGTTTCCAAAATACGCTTCATCGTTTTCTGTTTTCTCAGACTCTACAAATGTCCTCATGCATTCTGAGCAGATTTTGGATGACGGTTGGATGCTATCGGGCGATCTTGGTCGCGTGGACGAGGACGGGTTCGTATACGTGAGCGGCCGTGCCAAGGAGATAATCATCACGGCGGGTGGCGAGAACATCGCACCCGTGGCAATTGAGGCGGCCGTCAAGAAGCTGCTGCCTGCGGTCGCCAACGCGATGGTCATCGGTGATGGCAAGAAGTACGTCTGTTTTTCTCCTGTGTCACAAGAATTGTTTTCGCTATTAAGCAACGCGTTTTGGCAACTGCATTTTTATATCATTTTGTCTATTATTATGTGTTATTTTATGGGAAATTTCCATGAATTATTTTATTTCCAATTTTGGTGAAGAATAATTTAGGTAATTTGATATATTTTCTTAGGATCTGTTATTTTTCTCGACGTCTCTAATTGATATGCCCCAACTCAAATTTTCGATAGATTCATTTATTAAAGAGTACCTTGATTGCTTTTAACTCGAATTAAGCTTTGAAGTTTTAGTAAATTGTCTGAACTGAAATAATATCGCGTCTCGTTGGAGCACATATTACCTGTTAATAAATTACTCGGTATGTGTAATTATTTTTGGTTGGCTTTGGATGATTTAGAATTTACACCCCTAATATTCAAACGTCTCATTCAGGACTATGGTACCATCCTGTTTTTTAAGACCACATGACTTATTCTTGGTTCTTTCTAACTTTTCTTGAGGATCTCTCATTTTTTTTTCAGATACTTGTCGATGCTTCTGACTATAAGCTGCTCCGTGGACCCCGACACGATGATGCCCTTGGATCAACTGTCGACACCCGCACGGCGATGGCTCAAGAAAGTCGGCAGTGTTGTCACTTCTGTGTCCGAGCTAAGACAAGAACTCAGTGACGAGCCTAACGGAGCTGTTGCCTCTGTTATTCAACGGGCCATTGACAAGTAAGCAAGCTGAGTGAGATTTCCTCACCGTTCGTGTCTTCATAAAAGTGTTTTCCATTTAATTTTCCTCTTTTATAACCTTTATTTCGCGTGCAAGTAAGTTGTTTAATTGTTTAATCATGAGCCTGTAATTAATTATGGCTTGATATGGGTTTTGATACGTCACGAATTAAATCATAGTTCATCAGGTTGCTTATAAGTTAAGTTAGAGCTCATTGGCTTGATGAAAATGTGTGATCGGTCCTGTGGTTGCAATTTTGCCAATTAAAATTCATAGACATTTTGATAAGGCTCAATTTACGCTCAAGTAAGTTCTCCAGTCAGCCAGAATATTTTGACAGATTTAGCAGGTTCAGCTCCTATGTTTTCTAAGGCGAATGCTCGACGTAGTGTTAAGGAAAATATGGTTCATAGACAAGTCATTCGAAAATACTGTATCTCGAGAGAAATACATTCACTATCTTAGGTGGCCAGTTGAAAAGACTAGTGTTCGTGACATTTATATTCTATTATTTAAACTATTCTATATCCGGCATATTATTCTGTATGTTATTCTGTATCCAAATAAATGTTTTTGAGACCTCTTCAACTTGATGAGGTTAACATAGTAAAAAATTAATGTATGTAATGAACGTATCTAAGAGTATCCATTGATACATGGGAAATAATTTGAACTAGGAGCAATTGAAGTTCATTGCACAAATAATGCGTTTTCGCTTTCATCATTCAGTGAATTTTTCTTGCCGATTTATATATTTCATCACAACCATGTGCATGAGTTTCACTCATTTATGGCGCTATGCAGGTACAACGCTGATGAGGCGGTGTCAAGAATCCACCAGATTAAGCGGTGGGCTGTGCTTCCGCACGACTTCTCCGTCCCCACCGGGGAACTAAGCAACACCCTCAAGTTGAAGCGCAGCGCTGTCGCCCTCAAGTATGAAGAGCTCATCGAGCAGCTGTACTCGAGATAGCGGCACTCGTGCTCAATACGTGCAAAATATTTGGCCCTAGTGCTCTCATTAAAATCGATGTATGGAATTTGACAATGAGAGATCTACAATAGTTCATAGCACGCGGCCTCGAGAATATTCTATGTTCTGCAGAACTAAGAGGTTCATCGTCCCTTGCTTTTGGCGTGCGTTTTACTGTTTAAAAAAAAAATTTTTACGGTGTATAATTCCAATTATGTGATCTTGAATTAATTTTGAGCAAAAGTTCCTCGTTATACCTGCCTTCTTCGACACCTGCCTGACAGCGTGCTGGCACAGGTAGATATCCAACGTTAATGTTTTTGTAAAAGATAGGCTTCAAATATGATTTACCAAGTGCCTACATCTATTTTTGAGTTGTGGCGAACATCGGCGAAAAAGAAAGACCTCTTACACCTGAAAAAAAAATTATTTAATGTGCCCTACTTGAGTATTGAACATTTTAAAAATAAAATTCAAATTCCTGAAACTTTGTGCCTTGTGTTGATGTGCATAATGCAGCAAGGGCTTTCCCGAGCACATCGGGAAATCACATCGCATCACTGGTCATGATGCTCATTGGGACACTCCATAAAATCGCTTCACTTTCTTATTCTTTCGACATGATCCAAATAGTGATTGTTCTTTGAAAAGTTATGTTCGGTTGAAATAAACTAGAATTTGTTACTTTTCATGAATTTTCCATTAGAAAATGATCAAATATAACAAGATCGATTTCTGTTAGGCCACTGTTTACTGAAAGCAATGTTGCCGATATATTTAAAATTGCTTGTTACATAATCATGTAAAATACCATTTTTGCGCTGCACTCATGACATGGATTATAACAATTCAAACGTAAAACAAGCACTGTATCGCATAACTGTAAAGTTGCACTTAATGCCGGTTTCCTAAAATCGTGTTTTCTTTGAGGTGCTCCTTAAAAATTACCCTGTTTTTTTATTCGCTAAACCATCAACTTCGTAACCAACAGTTGCAGCTCCTGCAAATAGTTCACTTTCATTTTTGTGCGTAATTTCTTGAAGGCTATTTTTCTGAACTTTGATTCATACATGTGCTTCCATGACAAGTGAACTAGGGATGATACTCGCTACCCAGTACTGTACCAGCTCAAGATGATGAGCAAACTACAGTTGCTGTTGGGTGTTGTTAGCTGTCTTGTGGATGAGCTGGAATAAAATCCAATGCAATAGTCGTGGTGGAAAGAGCAGCGCAGTTTCTATGGGCTCGTCATTGTTTCCTATTGATGTACGCTTCTCAATATTCGTAAGAATTTGAAGGTGACCTCTTTCAAATGTGTGAAATGCAATTAATCTCGTTAATCATGATCTTATTCTATAAGTGCTACGTAAAGAATGCTTCTTGTTATTACATTATACAGATTACGGATCAACTCTTCCGATTATTTCTTTAGTGAACAATTGAATTAGAAAAAGAGCGAAAATAATTGAATTTAACAAAATTTTAATTGAATTTAACAAGTGTCAATGAATTTTTCCTCGCTGGGCTAAAGCGTAATCAGCGCTGGGGCAATGGTGTGCGGCCATTAGAGTGTGTGACTTCCAGTGAGGTATGTTTTCAATTTCTTTATTTTCTTGCCGATCACATTCTTTGTTTTTTGCAGTTTTACGTAGTTAGACATGAAATAATCATATGCATCTCGTACGCTCTCTTCATGACTACCGTTCTTCGTGGCAGTATTATTCCACTTGACTAGAAACTATACTACTTGTGTTCCTTTCCTGTACCTAATGTGTTATCTTTACGATGACCATTCCTTGAGTCAGTATTTTTCCGGGTTATTATGACTATAATATTTGTGTAGCGTCAGTGTCTATCTTGTATTTCCACTTTATGGCGACAGTTCGTGCCAACAGTATTATGTGCATCACAGTGCTGCTCTCTACAGCAACGTCATCCACGTTCTGTTTAATTTTTATACGAGTGTCTTAGTGTGCGGTTTCTCCTCTCGCTTTTGATCGGCATTTTTATCGAATCACTTTTCTTTAGTATTTTCATCTTTCCCTTCACACTGTGTCTTGTATTATCTTACTGCACATGCTCAAAAAATTACTGACTTGTTGCATTTTCTTTTACTTATCGTGTTATTCCCCTCAGGAAGGTACAACTATTGTATCTGTGGAAATTATCACTCCCAGGGGGATAATGTGAGGTTCCGAAGTGATGGATAGGTAAGCCTTCTTTTTTGTTGAAACAGAATTTTTTTATGTTTTGTTACGGACCATATTTTTCGGTTCTGTGATGTCCTGTTTTCCAGCACGCATTACTTTTTTCAACTTGAATCTCCTTTCATAACCTTCCTTACTTCATGTTTCTATGCGCGAGGGATTTTATGAGGAAACGCACCTTGTGCATTCCTCGTTCACTTAGTTCCAAACTAAATGGTGCCTTCATCCTTCCTCTCTTTTAAACACCTTTGTTGCCGTTAGGGGTTCTTATTATAATTTATCCTCTAATCTAATCTTAATCACTTCATTTATTTTTAAAATACTTCACCATGCACTCCATATTGCTTTCTGTGTCGATAGTATTGCTAGTTTGTGCCCGTATTCTTCGTTTTAGACTTGTGTATTTTTTCTAATCTATTGGTTTTTAGCACAATGTATTCGTTATTATTTAACTTACTCTGAACACGAGCGTTATTTCTTCATTCACCTTTGTCCTCATGATGGTAACTCACTGTTAAAGCATTTGGTTGGTTGCTTTCCGGATGACTTGAGCGAACGACTGAATCGGAGGTACGGGATGAACTTTGTTTTGAAGGCAGTTCTTAGAGTGAACCAAATTACCTTGTTCTTATGCTTGCTGCCTTCAGCGGAAACATGCAAACTTGGTCTTAATTCAACACATGTTTTTCTGGGTCACTTCGCTTTTTTTTGCAATTTCACGTGAAAAATGCATATGCTGTCTATTGGGGTTCTGATGTTCTTTAATGAATTACGGGATATTTCTCTGCACTAAAATTTGATCTATTCTGAGCTGTCGAAAATGTTGCTGAGGCCATGCTAACCGCTAGCACCAGGTTGTGTGAGCGCTCTTGGGAGTAGGAGACCGGAGTAATTGTAAACCAAGAACTGGGATGCTTTTTTTTCTCCTGTTGGCCTTTAATTAGCAAATTCTTCTGTGACCTGTAGGAATATTTTGGTGCGTACCTAGAGCGCCAGAGTAAGATATCACGAAGAATTACTTTTTGTTCAAAATAGTATATAACCTACGCCTAATGGGTTCATTAGCAGTGGTATTCTCTTACCTTAGCGTTAATTTCCATTAGCGTTTGTTATGCTTTGGCTGCGATTGCTCTGTTCTTCGGTGGAATTTTAATTTTTTATTTGATTAATCAACTCCGATAAATATTACTGATTTTTTGCTGTGCGTTATAATCATCTTTGGTTTTTTCCAATTACTTATGCATTTGAGCTCATTCGATTTCTTGACTTGACTCGATTGTGAGACGCTAAACTCGCAGCTTATGAAAGTATCTAGTGAAAATTGGACAATAAAAACAAATTTTGATCGTCGTTTCATTTTACGAGTGCGATATGTGTGTAATCACAGTGAACTTCCAACTTTTGATCTTAAAAGGAGGAGGGAGAAAAATTGCAAGCTCGTTAAATGAGAGGGTTTTCCTAAATTCTCTCCTATGCCTTTTTCGTTTTCTCCGGCGGCAGAAGAGAGATTTGCCGCTCGCATTTGCGTAGATTCAGTAGCAGAATTAGCGATTGTCTTTTCTCTAGAATTGGCCTGAATTTTGTTAGCTTTCATGTCTTTCTTTTTATTGAAGTTAGTCCGGTGCATCATGCGACACTTCTCATGTCTTTTGATTTTATTTCTTGTCTGAACTGAGCGAGCTGAAAGTTAGAGAAGCATTCCTTTCTTTGAAATAAATGTCTTGAAATTTATTAAATACATCTTGAACTTGTAGAAATATTTTAGGCCTTGTGATAAGTCTTGAAAAAAATTGAGTAAATTTTTGGAATCATAACTATTTGTGATACTAGTTGAAAATTAAGAAAGATGTTGCAAAATTTAAGTTAGGAATAAGTTGCCTGTATAACTTAATTCTTATACTGTCGTATTTTACACAGTTAATTCACACAGTCAACGAGTAAACTTCGTTGAAAGATGTTGACATTACGAGAGGCACACAGAAACATTATTCATCTCTATGATGTACTTTACGTTGGCTAATTGGTTGCGTGTTTAGGCGATGTAAAGTTTATTGGATTTCCCGGAAGACGAGAAAAGGTACACTCACGTAAGTTGACATGGCCAAGTCCGTAGGCGGTACATTCAAAGCAGGCGGTGCGATTCGAATGATTTATAATATTCCCAGACCTCGCAATTGGGTAATCACTGCAATAGCAGAACAAACCACTAATGGCTGAGCAAATCCAAATCTTGTGATTGACACGAATGGGCATATGAAACAGTAAAACACCGAGTAGTGCAGGACCTCTTAGTGCAGAGTCAGACTAGAATTGAGTAACAGGAGGAGCAGGAGAAAATTACCGCGGGCGTACAAGATGCACGAAAAACGCTCACACTGTCGCAAATAACCAACTACACGGTGCGGTGATAGGACGCACAGAACAATCATTATCAGGAGATTGCTAAGGAGACCAACACCGAATTTGGAGAGATCAAGCATCGGCAAGGGTAAGTAGTAGGAACGGTATAACGCATTACGATGTGAATATACAGGGTGTTTCACAACTAGAGGTAAAAAATTAAGCTAAATGTAGAAAATCACAAAATAAAGCGATTTTCGTAACTAAAATCTTAAAACTTCACCCTTTTCGAGTAATTCCACATTGAAAAGTTCTTAAATCTTAAGCGCTCACGCACCGGCTGCCAACGAAGTTAGGTTTTAAGTGATCTAGTTATGAGGTAAAATTACTGTATTCACGAGAGTTTGTGTCATTGATTGCCTAATCATCCTAATTTAGACCATTTAAGGAATGATTTTCGAACTTTTTTGTAGGAAAAATTCCCAATCACAGATGATAAATTTTATTGTTTCTACAAGAGGTGTTCAAAGTGCCTACCGTGAACTTCTATGCAATTTTCAAATCTGTCATGAACTGACTGCTGTACAGATGTGAAAACGTTATGTTTCCAGCTATTTGTGCTGCAACATCAACTATTTAGGAAACCAGGTCTTGCTCTGAATCCACAGGGGTGGCATACAGCAGCTCCTTCATCGCCCCCACAGGAAGAAATCAAGTGGTGTCATGTCTGGTGAGCCTCTGCCAATTCCCCTATTGGGAAACTGCTCATCTAAAACCTCTCGTGATCCAAAAAAAAAATGTGCTGGTACTCCATCATGCTGAAACCACATTCTTCTACGTATGCTCAGAGGGAGATCTTATAATAATGCAGGCAAAACATCTCGTAAAAAATCCTGTATGCAGGGCCTAACCTAACGCACCAAAAACCTAACTTCGTTGGCAGCCGGTGCGTGAGCTCTTAAATATTTAAGGTTTAAGAACTTCTCAACTTGGAATTACTAGAAAGCAGTGCAGTTTTAAGCCTTTTGTTACGCATGAAAAATGCTTTATTTTGCGATTTTCTATATATAGCTTCATTTTCACCTCTAGCTCTGACACACCCTGTATAGAAATGATTCATTACTTAAAACATTTGACATAATTTTAAATAAAAAAAATTACTGCATACATCAATGGGAAAATTTGGTTCACAAAGTAAAATTTTAAGCAGTGAATTATTGCTTGCTTGCAGGCGGAGGATTGAAATAAATATTGAAGAATATATCGACGCAGTCAACAACACCAATACAATTAACAACAATACCAATACAACAAACACCAGAAGTGGGCTAAAATCCCGTGAGAATTCACGATTTGTCAGCATTTGAGAATAAAATGATACACCTCTCGCCCCCGAACTAATGGCGAATGTAGAACTGAGACAAATGGGAATTTAGGAATCAGCACCACGAAATGAGTGAAGTGAAACGTCGCACTAAAAAATTTTTATCAGCGTTTGTTTGAGAATCACATGCCAACTTGCTTCAGGCGAAGTCGTTCGACGATTCGACGATTGCTTAAATTGAATATTTTTTTCGTAAGTAGAAGTGGTAATGAGTTAATTAACCATGAAATAAAATATATCAATCGTAAAAACTAAAAAAAGTTATTTATTTCTTACTCTGGGAATGAAAGGGTTAAACGCATAACTTGATAAACATTGTTCGCGATTCGGCGTTGCCTGATTTATGCACGTGAACAGGTACGCAGTTATTCTTGGATTTTATTTTTGGTGGCAGGGTGTCTTTGATCCATCAAATTGACTGCTTATTGGATTAGGCTGTCATTAGATCACACCTTTGTATGAGATAGTAGTTTTCCTATTGCATGTGTTGAGCAGGTGTCGATGGAAGATATAGAACGTGATTATCCCGATTGTGAAGGTAATCGTCAGAGATGAAACAAACACAAGGGAAGAGTTGACAAAATGAAATGACCGCGGAGTGTAAGTAAAGGGTATGAACATCAACTCCGAGAGTGCCACTGTAATTAATCAATCAGGTTAATAAGAAGTTAAGGGCAAAACCAAAGAAGTAAGATACCAATGCTAAGACAAACGTTTCGGGCCTTGACCCATCATCAGCTGTAAATCTTCAAGTACAAACAGAGAATTTAATATGATTACTAAGTAACTGCACACATTATATATATAACCAGAGATAGTAGACACCGATAGTTGCGAAGAGACTGCCAAACACCTATAAGGTGAACAGAGGTAAACGAGAAAATCATCACACGTCCGATTGTGTCCGATCATCACACGCACAATTACACCGAAAAACAAGCAAAAGTTTTTATTACTCAGGACATCATTATAAACATAAAAAGGCCAAGCATTCTCCACAATACTTTGCGGAGTGAAATATCGTTGGTAGTATAAAATAGATTCAGACATGTCGCAAATCAAATAAGATCAAACAATTGCCTCACACCCAAACTTTTGGAATTTGAAAATGATATAAAAAATCTGGCCTCAAAACCCTAATTCTGATGTGATGATGTTAGGAAGTTTAGGTTACAATATCAGGAAATTCGAAGCGATATTGGCGAATTCACATTACGATGCTAAGAAAATTACCCTGAGTAGGACGCTGACAGAAGAAGCAACGGGTGGCTGCAGGTGTAGCAGTGTGGCTGATGCAAGTTGGCGTCACCTAAGCTGAACTACATAAACGAAACAGCGTTTCCGTACGATGAACCCGTACGATGAACAAGCTCTGAAATTCATTTTTGTGTATAAATCAGTTCACATGTTTCTTGATGCAAGTGTTGTGCTATGTTTCTGAAAAATTAATATTGGCAAACGTTGTCTCGCTACTTTGAAATCATTTACGACGGTGTTTCAGTCGAGTTCGGTTGAGCGTATCTGGTCTTCTCTTTTTTCGTTTTTTTTTAACGTATTGTGAAGGACTTCCAAGGCATTCTCTAGTAGCGTTTATGAGCTTTCAATCATCTTACCAAGCATGAAATATCCCAGAGAATATATTTTGTCTGTTTTTCTCATTGACATGATTAACCCCTGACAGGGCTCAAAGTTAGCACTGAATTTCAAATCAGAAGTAACTCTAAATTTCAATAAATAAAATTAGCACACTGGCCCACTGTTCCATCTACGTCTATGTGTCAAAATTTTCCAGATATTTGCTACTCATAAGTGATATCCGGTTACCACAGTATCTATATTTTACCCGATGTATCCATGTTCGTTTAATGTTGAAGAGAATACCGAGAGGATGTGAAACTCAAGGTGTTTTTGTTGTTGTTCCTAGACTGTAACTTGATTTTCCTTAAAATTTTATCCTGCTAGCACAGTATCTCCATTTATCCCACATACCCATGTCCGTACAATGTTGAAGAGAATACCGAGAGGATGTGATACCCGAGATGTTTTTTTTGTTGTTGTTGCTCGTAGACTGTAGCTTGATTTTTCCTTAAAAGTTGTGTTAGAACATTTAAAACTAATTCATTTTTATGTTTTTCGAAGTCTTTTTCCCTTTTACTTCTTATTCCCTCAAGTAATTTCATACGATTACACTGAACTCGACTGTGATTTTAGATGTAGCAAAAGGACCTTTGTTTTTTATGTTTATTATTTTGATTTTTTCTTCTATTCATTTTCCATCTGTATATATATGAATATGTATGTATGAGTATGTGTGTATATACGTATATGTGTACGCACGCAAACATATATATCTATGTGTGTATGTGTATATGTATGTCTACCTTCACATCTACATATATATATTTTTCTATTTCTATTTTTTGCGTAAAAACAAAACTTCTAGGTCCATTACATTTCATTTGATGCTCTGCAACCAATTAACACTGAACCATTGTTTATAAATAAATATATTTAGTGCACTTGCTGAATGATTCGAGAAAAGATCTTTCACTACCCCAGAGGACGTTTCTGTGAATAGTGAAAATGAAAACTATATACAGATAAATAGAATAAAGCCCAATTTGAGCATGTGACTCAGGAAAAAATTATCTTACTGTCTTTATGTTGAACTAGCCATAAATTGCATTTTGCGTGTATGTTTACGTGTTTCCAAATGAGCGTGTTGTGTTACGCGATTTTTTTTTTTATAAATTCTTTGTGACTGACCTTTTCTCAGTACTTGATAATGTACGACGGTGTTTCAATCTGTTTCAGTAGAGCGTTTTTTGTATTTTCTTACTTCGTTCCAACTAATAATTAAGGAACTCCGAAGAATTCTCTAGCAGTATTTAAATTACTTATAAGTGGTCAGCCACTTCTTGGTGTATAAAATATCCATGAGAAAACATTTAATTAAATTAGTCCCTGACTTAGTTAATCTTTTAGTACGCCTCGTCTCGTTTGTCTATTAGTGCGCCTCGTATAATTTGTCTATTAGAGCGACTCGTGTAGTTTGTCTATTACTACGCCTCGTATAATTTGTCTATTAACACACCTCGTATGGTTTGTCTATTAGTGCGCCTCGTATTGTTCGTCTGTTAGTGAGCCTAGTATAGTTTGTCTATTATACTTGTCTATAGTTTCCCTATAACTTATTCCTTGCAGCTGAACCATAACAATTAGAGCCAAATTATAGTTTCACCGCCCCTCAGGGGGGTACAATTATTGTATCTATGGGAATTAGCGCTTCCAAGGAGAAAATGTGAGGGCCCGAGCTCAGAATTAGGTAGGCTTTCTTTTTGTTGAAATAAAATATTTTTGTTAAGTTAAGGACCACTTTTTTTCGGTTCACTGCTGTCCTGTTTTTCAGCACCTTCTACTTTCTTCTTCAACTCTGATCTTGTTTTATGAACTTCTTTCTCAACTTACTGTTTTTATGCCCGTTTTTGCATAGATTCCGCGTTCCCTTAACTCCATTCTAAATGGTGCTTTCCATTTTCCTCTCTTTGGTTGATTGATTGAGTTGTAAAAGTTTGTGAAAGAAAGAAATATCGCAAACCCAGTTTTGTTGGGCGTCCCATTTTCAGTGTCCCAATCAAATGCCAAGAGCTATCTTGTAAGCTGCAGCAAAAAAAATGTCTATTTTCACTGTCTCGAAGAATGGATAGACATTTACACCGTTTATTTGTTGGAAAAGGCCGAAGCTGATAAGAACCATAAACTTACTAGGCGACCAGCCTAGTCGACTAAAGGAGAAAAGAAAAGAAAGAAAGAAAAACAGTTTATTTCCAATAGAGCTGGTACAAAAGTACCATCATTGGTTTTTAAAATATCTTAAAGTTAATACACTTAGATGATACACACACACGAGTAATGTAATACCCATGTCACTAGTCGAAAAATGATTGAGGGCAATGTACTCCTAATCTTGCTTAAACTACATTTAATGATACATGTAATGAGAATTATAAGAGATAACACAACTTCATGACTTTTGACAGTTTACATATACATGACATCAAACTTCGCGATTCTTGACGCCAGGAAATGCTATGCGAATCGCTTGTTTCGGCCGATGTTCAAAAATGTTATTTCGAGGAAAGCGTAAAAAATACATATATAAGCATGAGGTACACGAGTTGTTAGAGAGATGGTTTTGAAAGATGGACAGTCCAGTGTTTACTCTGATCAACTTGCCAATATCAGAGACAATAAAAATTTGAAAAATATCTCCTCTCTGAATAATTTGAAAAAGTTGGGACAGAACATCATGAATGCGGACAAAATGTCACAAGATAACGAAAAGGATCTTCAGCTAACCATTGAGATTTTTCAAGACATAGATTCAGCAGAGAATAAAATCATCCCAGGTTTTGTTCGAGAATTCGACTCGATCAGGCTAGATATTCATCTGCGATTTGAAGGGCAGCTGTGCGAACTTACTAAAAGCCCCGATGTTACTCTGCATTTGTGTTCCACAGGTGGTATCATCAAAGGTTCTGAAGGCCAAAATTACGTACACCACGATCATGTTAATACCCACGAGAGAGTAGCGCTCAACCATTAACAGTAATTTCTATGTCGTCAAAAATTAACTTATAGAAATGCATCGAAGGCACTCTGGTCATCCTCTACAAATGTAGAAAAGTAAATGGGAAAGAGCTCACACCGAAGTGCAAAGCAGTCGACCCCAGTTTCTCCTACTTACAAGCTATCGTAGCTGCATTCAAATTGGAGGACGCGCCTACCTACCTAGACAAGTTGTGCATGTATTCTGACGAGTTAAAACTAAACTGCGCGAATGTAAAATTCTGCAAAGTTCATTTTATGAAGATTATTGCACAGAAGTATAAGAAATACTTTCCGAACATGAAGCCCAAAGACCGTAGTATAAATTATTAAACAAGACTTCACCGAAATGACAGAAGCCTACTCTAAAGATGTTCTATGCACAGTGTTCCGTAAACTGGCTAAAATGTTTCAAAACTGTTTCCTTGGCGAGGAAATAAAACCTCTCATCGACCGAGATGGCAACATTGGTATTGATTAAAGACAGTGTCTACCGTCACTGTCTAGTCGACCGACGCATTGGTGGGAGAAGAAGCCGGAAGAGATCGTGAAAAATGTGCAGTAGGTCAAACATCGTGGCTGCCACTGAAGACGTAAAAAATCACCTGGTAGATGAACAATAGACCACCCTTTCGATTCTCCAAGTGTGATGGAACAATTATTGATGACCTGCACGTCATTTACTGCGCTCTGGTGAGGAGTGCAAGGTGGAACTGAGACAAATGGATCAATGGAGGGCTGACGCCAGATCGTGAAGTCAGATATACTTCGATTGAGGGGAACTTCTCCAGCTTCCTT
>JACJUY010003534.1:34341-56937 GCA_014220935.1 Platorchestia sp. MABIK
TAGTCGAATTGACGAATGTGCGCGGCTGTCCCCGTAGAAGTGACTTTACCTCCTTTAGTCTACCATGCCGTAGGGTGACGTACCCCACACACGGAGGTGGAGGTGGGTGGAGCTCAGTTTGCAACTGGCGCTCGGCGTGGAAGGGCGCAGTTTATCCATGCTGGGTTCAAAGACTACTTTCCCAATTTGCCGAGCTCATGCATTATACACAAGTGCAGTAGTACTTTCAAAAAGATTCAGACATAGTTTTTCGCGTGTACGTACAGAAATTTCATGAATTACAAACTTCAACAAGAATACATTTAGCTAGAAGTTAAAATTAGAGCACATAAACTACTTAAAAAAAGATGAATATCAAACTTGCTGCTTAACTTTTAAGTGATTTCGTGGCAGATGGATTTCAATTTGTCTGAAAAAAAAACAATATGGACGGTTTTAGCGGTAGTGAGGCAACAATAAAATTTATTGGGGAGTTTGGTATATTAAATTCCAGAAAAAATTTTTCATTTGGAAATAAGAAACCTATTAACTCAAATAATGCCGGCAATGTATTTTCTACCCATGATGAAGACACTTTGTTTATAACATCACTTTGCTGCCCGACATCTGTCAACCTAATGTGCGAGTCAGTCAGGAAAACAGAATTTTCAAGGATTTTCAATTCGATTTAAAAACATTAATAATTTGCTCCAGAAAATTGTAAAACTAGGCATGTGTTTTTTACTTAAGTATAAAATAAGCCAAGATCATTTAAAATTAATTTTCTGGAAAATTGAAAGCAGAGGTGTTTGCAATAACAACCCGACAGCAAAAAAATTTGCTTGTTCCTGCGAACGTCTATAGGTTCACAACAAAATAAAAGATGTTCTTAATGGTTGCTGCCCGTCTTTTGAAGATGTAATAATTTTGACAGCATCTAGTAGAAGTAACACATCTTTATTGACCTCATCTTGCGCTATAACAGTGTTTAACAATTCGTGTTCTAAGAATAGAATAATGTCTGACGATGTTCAATGCAATGATTCATGGAAAGAGGATACATGTACCAAATATGTAGAAAATTGTTCCAAATTTTTTCCAATTTAGTGTATTTTTATAATGTTGTTTCTTATATAGGAGGATCCATAGTAAGAAAATTAAAAAATGTTCTTCGTTGCGAATCATGTATAATTGCCCTCTGTCGAAATGCTGGCAATAAAGATTCCTTAAAGTTCATTAATCTTGAGAAAGTGCACGTGACCTATCCATCAAATGATGTAATTGACATATGTTTAATAGCTGAAAAGAAATGTCAGCAAAATCTTGCTATGTGTAAGAATCTTAATACTTACAACTTAAAAAAATGTTTTTCTACACTACGTATTTGTATTGAAAAGAAACTGTTCACTTCAATTGACAACCACTGTTTCGAAGTTGATCCTCTACATAATCATGTTTATTTATTAGTGAAATCGTTTTGTCTGAATATATTACTTTAAGATGTCATCACTACTAAACTATTTAACGAAACCATCCATAAACAGAAAAAAAATTAGCCGTCAGATCTCAAATAAATTAACTTTATTTTCAGGTGTGTAAATTTAAAACCTATATTCTGTAAAATTTGCTCTGGACAACAAAATGAAATTACTGTACGGTTGTTAAAAATGTTCTTTATTAACTTAGAACACGAAGAAAAAATCAGGTGTGTAGAGCGTATGTAATTATTCATTTCCTCACCTAACTGGATGTGAGTTGCTAAATAAATGTTTCTATGTAAATGTTGTTTTTCTTTATCATTCAGCGAGGACGCAATTGAAATATATGCCTAAAAAAAAACACCTATAGCACAGAGTAGCGCAAGTCTGCCATTTCACAGCGCGGTCTTCAGATGCTGATGATGGAGGTGGTGGTACACCTCTACTGCAACACCACCTCCGCAACTGGGGACGAGTGGGCGGTGCTTGGGACGGCAGAAGTGGCTTCACTCGCTTGACTGGCAAAAGATAGCGATGCCGGTTCCATGCATCCAACTTCCTTGACTTAGCTCCTAGTTTTTACCATCTGGCATCTGGCACCAAATCTGGTTCCAAGAAAAATAATGCAGTAAATTTTTAGTTTTTTTTATATAGTATAACTTGAAAATGCTAATATGTATAATGTACGAATTTACATGTTTGAATTAACTCTGAAAGGTTTTGTTGAATGTTCGTTTAAACACTTGCATTGCCGGCCAGCTTTGACAGAGTTGTTAAGCGTTAAGACGATGTTTTAACGATATATCGGTTCAACGACGGTTTGTCTGTTGTCGGTTTTCTGCTGTTTTGTCCCCAGTGTCGTTATCATAGCATGGCCATTATCATAGCCGTAGTCGACAGTAGTCGACAGTGTCGTACTGAAGAATTGTGGTACTGGTTGGTGTTGCTAAGGAATAAATTAGTCTGCTGTTTTGTGTACATAATAATAATAATTGAACCCCACGTTCAATTTCACTCTAATTAAATTACATCTGTTTGAATACATTTTTCTTCTTAAAATAATACAAAACAACCCATCAAAATAAGTGCAAGCGTGAAAAAATCATCCTCAAAAGTTCACAAAAGAAAAGTCGCATATTAAACAATTTGAAGTGAGGTACCAGGAGATAGTTCAAAGACTAACTGCTTATTTTGCAGATGTGAAATAGGTTTCAAAATATTGTTTACTAACAAGAAACGCTGAAACAATGAAGCATGTAACATCTGTGCCTTTTAAAAGTATCCAATAACTCAATTCATTAAACAAAAATCTAATGGTGCTGCATATGTTGAAGATAAGCTTACACTCTATTTAGTTTTTCACACGTCAGTCAACACTTGTGACCATTTGGTAGATCTGTGCAAGCATGTCGTGAAAGGTAGCAAAGGCGTATTAAGGATAAGAATGCATGGAAGTAAATGCATTGCTGTGATAAAAATGTTCTTGACCCACACTTCAAAGACAAATTGGTTACAGACATGAAATATCTGTGCATAAAATTTTGAACATTTTGATCATTTATTTTAGTGAGAGCTTGAAAAAACTGGGTCACACCTTTTTAATTCTGATTGAAAGACTAGTTGTGATGCATATAGCATTGTTGACGCATTGAAAAGTGAGCTTGCAAACTGAACATAACCAACCTAATTACTATAGGTACTAGCATTGCCGGCATTATAGGTACTAGCATTGCCAATGCTTTTCCTCCCAAGTGGGCTATTACCCTAATAGTAGGAGTGTGTGTGTGTGTGTGTGTGTGTGTGTGTGTGTGAACAAAAGTGTGTTTAAAAAGTTGAAAGAGGAAGTTCCCTCATTTATTCTTGCGAGATGTATGTCATTCATTGCAATTAGTAATCACAGAAACATATAAATGCTTTGCCTACTCATTTTTTAGACAGAGTGCCCACTGTAAGCTTTATGAAGTATCAATGGTCACCAAATTCCACTTAAAATGGTGAATAATAGCTGTTATACATTAAGAAATATGTTTAGTTTTTTTTTAGCACCAAGTCAAATCATTTTAGCTTTTTTTAGCTACTTTTTGTTTCAAATCTGGCACTTTTCTGCCGCAACTATTTGGCAACACTGCTCATCAGCCTCATCGGCATCGCAGTGACTCGGCGTCTCTTCGAAACCCTGCGAAGAGACAGGCGTCACTGACGCCTGTCTCTTTCCGACATAGTGGGTGTCGGATCGCAGCAAAGCTCGGTGGCCACTCCGCCACCTGGCTGGTGTGCAGGGATGGGAGGCACTTTGAAAGGCACGCTGGCGGTTTTCACCGCGATTTTTGCCGAGTGTATCAGGGCCTTAATAAGACGGACAGCATAGGAGAAGTATGGAACTGTCAACAGACCTCGTTGGGGACAAACGCTTCACGACTTCAAAGTGGGCTGATCAGCAGCTGCATCAAGTCACCGCATTTGTCAAGCGTTTGGGGATAGTGCTGTGAACAAACGTAAAGCAAGACGTTGGTTTCAAAAACTTAAGTCTGGAAATTTGTCCCTCCGTGATGAGCCTCGCAGTGGACGACCACAGGTCTTGAATGACGGAGTCCTGAATGCGGCCATTGAACAGAAGTCCTGTAGTCTTACGTGTGGTGAACTTGAAAGACAATTAGGATACGTACACACTACAAGCGGAGCGGCGCGGAACGGAGCGGCACGGAGTGGAGCAGAGCGGAGCGTGTGTGCACATGTGATCTGAGCAGAGCGAATTCCACAGGAATCAGTCGCTATGGAGGATTTCGTGAGTACGGTCTTATTGCTCGACGGCAATAATAACAGAAACGGAAACACTGGGTCCATCTCATCAATATGAGGAGAGATCGCTATGGAGAACACCTCTATCTCTTCGAAGCACTGAGGAGAGATGAATCGCAATTCTTCGAGTACCTCGGATGAAACCGGCAACTATCCTTTATAGAAGCAAAAATTACCAACGAGATAAGATAAATTTGTTATTTAGTAAAAATTCACAAATTTTTATTAAGGATACATGTAAAGCAAAGTAATTTAAGCAAA
The DNA here is from genome assembly GCA_014220935.1 of Platorchestia sp. MABIK. Classification (NCBI taxonomy): domain Eukaryota; kingdom Metazoa; phylum Arthropoda; class Malacostraca; order Amphipoda; family Talitridae; genus Platorchestia; species Platorchestia sp. MABIK. Next base: position 38,859 of record JACJUY010003534.1, read on the forward strand.
ATTAGAGTCTTCACATAAAGGCTGTCTCACTTTATAGGACTACAGGCTTTTGTAGGACAATAAGAATAAAGGAGCGTCTTGTGACTTTAGGGTGAGTGCAGGTAAAATAATTCCCTTCAGAAATTCAGGGTTGTGCCAGAGAAAGCTAAGTGAAAAATACTTACAAATACTGACTTGTCCTAACCGAAAAATTATAATACTGAAATGTTTTCCGCTAGTATTGGAAAAAATCACCTAAGCTCATAATATTTTTCAGCTTATTGTGTGTCAGACACTCATTGAGGCCTCCTCCTCACCTTTTCCTCCCATTTTAAACTTTATTAAAACTTTATTAAAATATCGCAGATAATTTTTTCTTTAGCAAGATAATAAAATTAAATACACAGCATAACAAAATAAAACTACATAACAAGGAAAATAAAAAAAGGTTCTTTAAATTGAAGCAATAATAAATTAATAAATCAGAAAAAGCCGAAGAAAAACGAAATAAATGCTTAATGAACCCAAATGGGCGGAATTGAACAAAGAAATTACATGCTACACCATCAGTTATACTTTTTATTTGATTAGTTGTACAAATTATTAGTCGTATATTATAATTTTTTAAATCAAACGACAATTCTACCCCTGTAAGATATGACCATCCAAAGGCGGACCCAAAGAGAAACGCTCGCCGCGAGCGTCAAAAAATCCCAACGAATTTCCCGAGCGCGCCGCTCCGCTCTGCTCCGCTCCGCTTGTGGTGTGAAAAGCCGAGCGTTTTTGCATTCGAACGTGTACAAGCATTATTGCCGCTCCGCTCCGCTCTGTTCCGCTCGTAGTGTGAACGCACCCTAAGAAATGATGATCCAAAGGCGGAGCCGAAGAGAAACGCTCGCCGTGCGCGTCAAAAATTCCCAACGAATTTCCCGAGCGCGCCGCTCCGTTTGTAGTGTGAACAGCCGAGCGTTTTTGCATTCAAACAAGCATTTTGCCGCTCTGCTCCGCGCCGCTCTGCTCCGCTCGCTTCGCTTGTAGTGTTATGCCGGGGCCACACTAGCCTTATGTTCGTTCGTCAAATGAACTCAGTATGTCAAATGAACTCTGAAAAACCCGTTCGCTCATCATTTGATGAATGGATGCTCATCATTTCGTGAAAGGTCGTCAGAGGTTTTCAGTCACCAAATGAACTACGAAGAACAAAGATGGCGGACAGTGTTGACAAGTTTCGCAGCAGTTATGTTGACTTTAAATGATGATTGTATCCATTTTTGGCCTGAGATATTTATAAGATATGGTTCTCAGCTGTTTTCGTGGTGGTTTCAAAATGTAAAGCAATGAAATTCAGTGCTAAGCCTTGCAGCTTAGTGAAAAAGCAAGTAGCCTGTTACCAATCAATTTTAACATTTATTTCCAACAATGTCGATATGTTTTACATGAATGATTATGTGGTAAATGAAAAACTGTTTGTTTTTAAATTTTTTTGCATCGCTCATCAATGATATTTACGGAAAGATGTGTCAAAAAACTTGTTTTGCTGGCGTTTTTATTGTGGTTCCTTTCAGTGTATTATAATTTATTTATTGTTTTAAAATTATGTAAATTTCAATATAATTAAATAGAGTTATATTTTATGTCAGTGTTAAATTTATTTAACTATTGTGTTGTATGAAAGAAGATCCATCTCATTTTAATGACTTATGATTTACATATCCTAGACAACCAGAAGTTAGTCATAGCTTGAAACTTGTATTAATTGCGTAGACCTTTAGAAAACAATCGTGATTAATAAACATTGTAAATGTACTCAGATTTTTCGGACCACCAATCAGCATTAAACTTCTAGGTAAATGTAATGGTGTGCAAGAATGCCTCAAGAGTTCATTTCTTTTTCTTTTGCAGGTGTTAAAAGTGAGTTAAATTATTTAAATATTATGAATGAGCAGTTATTTCATTCAACATTGAAATTGGTCATTTTGAGAATGCAGTGATTGAATTTTCAGATGGGTTATTTTATCTGGGCTAATTTGGTTGAAGTTAGCAACTATTAAAATAGATAAGAGTATTTATTATGAATTAGAGACTCTATTCTCAAATTTGAAGAGTAAACAATGGCTCAGATCAAAGAGGGATAGATAATGAGAAGAGTAATGTAATTGAAAATGCGGATGCTAGCTAAAAAATATCTCTGAGTATTTTGGATTCATGTTGCACTATTTCTTCAAGTAGAAGTTGCAACTAACAATGACTTGATCATGTTTGAAAAAAATCCACTGTTTTTTGTGACTACCATTAGGTAAAAATTTCCCTTCAGGATTACTGCATAATCTTATGTTTAAGCAAATAGTGTTAGATTATTGTTTTTAACTTTAAAGTTCTGTACAATGAGCATAAGCATGTCAATGTTAAACACAAGAAAAATGATAAGTAGGGTCATTATTACCTACCAGTGTTGATAGACAAACATTTTTGACATTAGGTTTTGAGTTTAGACAATGTTTGTAATGGTACTGTAGTTCTGTGGAATACAGAAAGTGGTATAAATGTTTGTGGTGACCCATTTAAGCTTCCAGTTATTTGTATCACATTGGATTCTGAAATTTTGCTCTAAATTTTGGATTTGTTGTTTTATCTATTGAATTTTAAATACTCTATTTCCATGGTGCTGATCAAATGTGATGGAATTGGTTTGCTCTATGTTGTTGTACCTTTAAATTTGTATCTTCTTGCAAATGTGAAAATTTGAACAGATGTCTCATTGCCATTCTGCATGACAGTGGAATTTGGTCATTCAGTTTTTTGCCTTTGTTTTAAAGTTTTTGGCAGAAAAGTTGAGGTTCTGAAAATGGGTAAGATTCTCTGCAAATCATTCTGAATTAAGGCGAGAAGCTTGTGGAAAAATGTGTACTTGATACTGACAGTTTTAGAAGTGAAGTAAACATAGCCTGATAGTATTTATTTCTTAACAAAGTGAACACTTTGCTAGGAGGGCAATTTCTAACTTAGATCATTCAGTTGAGGTTTTATGAAAACTATTATTATGACATAGGTGAATCTTTGTGGTCATGTGTGACCTTTATGTACCATAAAGTTGAGGTTTTTATTGTTCTTCATTTGAGTTCTCAATGAAACTCATGGAAAACTTTTCCTTCATTAGCTAATAATTTTCAGTGTTGGATGAAAGTCAGTCCCAGATTGTATGACTGTGTACCATAAACATTATTGTAGCATTACTTAATGATATTTTTTTTAACATATAATTTTCAAACAATTCACAAATCATATCTTTACTTCTTGTGTTGTTCCGTAACAAAACATGTTTATTTGCAATGAAGCTCACGTACTGGAGCAGACAAACATTTACTATGTACTTGATTAATCAAGTCTGTCACAAACACTATTGCAATAATTAAAATAATCTGTAACTATGTGCAGAACTATTACACCAATGGTGTAAGAATAATTCTAAATGATAAAATTTTTTTCAGATCTAAAGAAGAAGACATCCCTACGCTTCTATTTCTTGCAGCTCCTCGCTTCTGAAAGGATGAAACCATAAGGGTCTGGAGCTGTGAAGAGCAAGCCTTGGATGCACACTAAACTTATGGCCTTTTTTTCGGATTGTGTGCACCCAAACAGTAGCATGAGCAGCATGAATATTAATTCAAGTGATGATTTTGTTACCCACATTTCGAGTGGATGGCAAATAATGAAAGAACCCTGTACAGAGGGTATTGTTGTGTTGGTCGACAGATTTGTTTCAGGAAGAACCTGACAATACTGTAGAGACTCGGTTGATGGGCACTTCACCCGAAATTGATAACGACATCGTTCATGTAAGTAGTGGATCCAAGCCTCAAAATTGTGGCGCCTGCACCAATCCTTCTCCGGTAGCAGACACATGTACTGATGTCATGGGCAGTGGGGGATTTTGTAAGTGTAAAAGGAGTAAGAAAGATGAGAGCATTTTAATTGAGTACGGTAAAGTTATTTCATGAGTTTTTTCTTTATGTTGTTGAGAGCTCATTAGCATGGAAAAGGAGTGCTGGAAATGATAATTACATTACCAAACTAACTTGATGTGAACTTGCGCGGGATAAAGTGAATGGCCTTGCGGGTGAAGAACAAATGAAATTTATGTCGGAACTTGCTAAACTCTGTTCTAAGAATTGACAAGTGTTAGGTGTCATTTACTGGCCTCTTCAATAATATTCATGAACTTTTCTATAAATTGCTTCCCTGCCTGACTGTGAAATTATTCCATTCTTTTATCTCAATGTATGATAGGATCAATTAGGTTACACCTTATGTGCTAAAGTTGCAAATCTAGGGACAGTACAATTCTATTCTATAATATGTTACGGACCATCCTATTATTTTTGCTCCTCTCGACTTATTTTTTCACCCCAAATACTTTACCCTTAACCTTCATCGTACTTCATAAATCTCCCAATTTTCTGTTTCTTCATCACGAGAAAAGAAAAATTGTACAATTGAAGTAACGCTTCCAGGAGGAGAATGGTAGGGCACGAGTTTGTTAAAATAGTGTTTCTGGTTTTAGTTTTAGTGATCATGTTTTTTCGGCTCATTGCCATCTTTTTCTTCAGACCCTACTACTTCCTTCTTGCATTTTTATCTTTTTTGAATTTTCTTCCCGACTTTCGGTTTAAATGCGCTTTGTATCCTGTGTGGCAAGACGCTCGTTTTACCACACAAGGATGGCCTGTGTGAGACACACATTGTGCTTAGATTTCCGGTGTACGTGTCCATACTTGATGGTCCCTTCACTATTCCTCTCTTGATCCCGTCGTTGTTGTGACAAAGTAGGCTTAAACTAACCTAAATAATTATAACAGTAACGAGTAATTATTATTATTCGCTGTTTCTATGCGCACGCAATCATCTGTGAGAACACTTAAGCATAAATTTTTCAATGTACTGTTGAGTTGTAATTTAATTTAATCCAAGGTGACCAAAGAAGCTATTCAATTTAGCTTGTGAGGATGCGAACTATAGCTATGCGCCATATCTGCATGATGGTAGGGCATACGAGTAAATCGATTAAACTATTTCAAATAGTTGCAGATTTATAAGCTAGATAAGAGTGTGGACAAAACTGTTTTGTTTGGTAACATTGGTTAACGTTGTTTGTTAATAAAAATCGGATTTTTATACTTGCTGAAACTCTGCACATGGATTTTGCCACAATGCGTGATTGTGAATTCAGATTATGGATGTTCCTAACCTTAACACGTAATCTAGTATGCAGTAATTACATTTCCTAAATCCTGTTGATGTACTTCTTTATTTAGCCTTCCTCAGTCAAATGATGATTTGTCAGTGTTTTACTTAACGATGAAAAACTGGAGTGAAATACATAATGTTGTTTAAAGCACTTAATTTGTTGATTGACCTAATGCATTCATTCCAACTAGTAATGCCAGAAAATAATGAACAATTATTTCTCAGAAATTGTTAACACATTTAGGTTGCATTTCCACAGTAGTGTTAGTGGAGTCCCTACATTTTATCCAGCCAGCATTCAGCCCCTCCGCTTGTGAAGTAATTCTTCAGCTGGTCTCTGATGGCTGTAGCTGCCACAGCCGATCGACCGCCTTTACACAACGAACCGAATGATGTCCGGTGTTTTCTCACCAACTGCCGGTTGTGCACAGTCCAATGATAATGTCCTTTTTCCCAGAGCAAGCGGGTTGATGCAACGGAAGTCTTTATGATCATTTAGGTAATAATGAAGAGCGCAAGTTGCTAGAGTGATAGACTGGATTCTCTCCACTGTGATGTTTATGTCAGTACGGGAAACTCTGAACGTACTTGACAGTGTGCCGAATGCGTTTGCCTCTGTGTTTTTCGAGCTCTAGAAAGACTAGCTGAAAACTCTGGTCGTGAGAAAGGTTTGTACAAGGATAAAGCTTCATTAAACGAGTTGATAATGGAAACGCATCATCTGCCACTATGCCATATGGAGAAAGCAGGTTGGTCCCAAGAATTTCGCGAGTATAAGGCAAGTTCAGGCTGTTAGATTCGAATGCTTGCAAGGATGATTTATTGAACACTCCTCCGTCAGATACTCGACCATTTGTTCCTACATCTACATATAGGAATCGTAAGTTGGCCTCAACCACAGTTAGAAGCACCACACTAAACCTATTTTTATAGTTGTAGAAGTGGCTTCCTGACTTAGATGGTTGTTGACTTTTCACGTGATTTCCATCAAGTGACCCAAAAAAATTAGGAAAATTCCACTGCTGATAAAATTCTGTCACCATGGCTTCTCATTTCGCAGTCGTGTCGTTTGAGAAGTGTGCAGGTGTTCTTCTTTCAGCACTTCGTAAATGGCCTGAGTACATTCAGCCAAAAGAGCAGTGAGGGTGCTGCGACCTACTTTGTTCTCGAAATGCAGAGACGCCCTGATTTCTCCTGAAAATGATCGTTAGTATTATTAATTCGTGGAACAAAATGAATTAAATAAGATTAAAGGTGAAAATGATCGCTTTCATTAAAGACAGGTAACTAAAAGCAGCCTATTCAATGGATGTACGCTTCTAAATTGCACGTACCTGTAGTGCAGCATCTAGAGGGTAATTCCGAGTCGATCACAAGCAAAGATGCATTTTCAGAACTTAATGTCTTGCTTGCTGATTACTGAGCCAACTTTGCCCAGTATGTCTTATACCTTCTGCAAAGAATAAGAATACTTTTGCATAATTATTGTGAGAATTAACTCGTAAAAAATGACGAACACCAAAATTTTAAGTCAGAGAAAGCATCATCATATTATTCTCAACGGAGGCGATGGAGAAGACTTATCTTGAATCAATTTTTTAACGTTTCATGCCCTAAGCTCATTTTCAACAAAAAAACTTGCACAATTTCAACAGATAATAATAGACAAAATTTTGAAACATAAATGGAGAAACTTTGACAGTTTAATGACTTTTATCCCTCCCCAGTCGCTCTATCTGAGGGTTGCTTAGCACAACGGCAAAAATCATCGAACTGGAAACATTTTTGGATCCCCTTTTCAATCCTCTATTAGAGAGCATTGCGCAACTCGAACATGTCACCAAACTATTGTCAGCGGTAAATTTAAAATTTTACACTCCAAGTCAAATAATTTCAGTGTTAAACTTTCAGTTTTTTCAAAAGCTGAAGCCTTCCCTCAACAGGATGTTGATTTCATACCGTCATGACATAGCTAACTGATAAACCGTAATTCCTCCTATCAAACGTTTGTAATTGTTTCAATTTTTTTAGCACTCTCGCGAGTTACTTTTGCTTTTTTCACGCATGGTTTCGTCTTCCTTCGATGTCATAAACTTTTGTATTTAATAATGTCCAAAAATGCACATGTATTGAAGTTTTCCTACATCTATTCGCAGGACTTTGGTGAAAATGAGTTTTTAAATGAATTAGGAACACTTACATAAAATGTTTTATGATCCATTTAGAAGAAACGTCAAAAAGTGAAAATTTTCTCCATAGGAACAATCTCACTTACCTGCAATCGTTTACATCAGCAAGCAGATCTTCTCTCAATCAATTCGGATTGTTAGCTCTGTTTCGCCATGGTTTTACCCAACATCTTCTTTTAGGTTTCGCTGTTTTTGTACTTTCATCAAAAGTTGAGGTCACGAGAGTTGCTTCGACAACAAATTTCTGGAGCTCACACACATTTGTACGTCTCCTGCTCATCCATATCGCATACCTACTTCGGTTTGTTTTCATTTGATGAACGTCGGACGCTCATCACAGAGCTGAGTCAGAGCCACACACAGTCATAATGTTGCCTGACTTCCTTAACGGCCGTTTGACATGACGAGTGTCCATGATTCATTTGATGACCGAAAAATCGTAGTGTGGCCTCGGCATACTTCACCTGGGACAGTTAGAGCTCACCTGCACGGCTTAGGTGAGACGTACAAACTGAGCAAGTGGGTTCCGCACACGCTGTGGAGGTAGACAAACGACAACGAACGGCAGCCTGCATTTGGCTGCTTTCTCGCCTCCGCACCGCATTCTTGTTCAATCGAGTGCTTACCACTGATGAAAAGTGGCTTCTGTACAAAACTCCCAAGCGTTCCAGACACTAGTTATCACCTCAGGAAAGAAAGAAAGAATAATAAAAACAGTTTATTTGCAATAAAGAAGATACAAAAGTCCCATCATTGGTTTTAAAAATATCTTAAAGTTAATACACTTAGATGATACACACACATGAGTATTGTAATACTCATGTCACTAGCCGATAAGAAATGATTGAGGGCAATGTACTCCTAATATTGCTTAATCTACATTTGAAGATGCATGTAATGATAATTATAAGAGATAACACAATTTCATGAACGACGCATTTTCATTGTGGGGTGAAAACACTTCTGACAGTTTACATGTACATGACATAAAACTTCGAAATTCTTGACATGAGGAAATATGAATCGCTTGAATATGAATCGGCAGAAATATGAATCGTTTGTTTCGGCCGATGTTCAAAAATATCATTTCCAGAAAGCATGAAAAAAAATAAAAATATAAATCTATACTAGCATGAGGACCACGAAAATTGCAAGTTTTGTATTTCTAATCAAACAATTTTAACACAACGGTCATTAGTTGATAAACATTTTATTTAGCTGTAAATGTATGATCACACAACAAATGTATAGTTTTTTACGTGAAAGCTTTCAATAATTAAGAGATGACGAGTTAGGCAGTGTTACAAGATGAAAGTGAACAGAAAAGACCATTATCTCTAGTTAAAATGCTAGTTCTCAGTTTAGTACACAAATATGTGCATATTTGCATGTAAATATTTACACATATACATGCGCATACATACCTACGCACATACATACACCTAACACGCATACATACACAAATACATATCTATGCATCGAGGCAATCACAATACACATGCGTTCCATATAAATGCTGTGCGATGTACTGAAATATAGGATAATGAGCAAATTAAGGAGGTTCGTAACAACTTGCTCACGATGTGTTGCTGCTTGCAATTTCTAAAGAAATATTGAAACGATTTTTAATTAAATATTGCAATGGAAAGATCATTGGTTGATAAGCGGCTTATTCATCATATGTGGGGGATAGCGCAACAAATATATATATATATATATATATATATATATAAATATATACACAATAATGAAGTGAAATGATGCATTACGTAGTCACACCTACGCCCAAATACGCACACATAGCGTGTACACGTACACATATACACAAGTAAGCATGTGCGCAAATGTCAGCGTAGACTGGTCAGTATAAACTAGCATTCGAATCGAGGGACTCGGAGAAAATATCTTTTATCACGGCATAAATTTTATGATATTTCCGTACTAATATTAGTGGCACGAAGCAGTCTATCTGGGTCAGAAATATGAAAACGATAGTTTTACAACGGCTCCCAAGTACAGCATAATTGCAGAAATACGTGAGATCAACGGCCTAGGTGCGGTTGTTTTAAAATACGCTGGAGCGTAAGAGATGATATGATAATTTGCACTACACTAGTCTAACGTGAATATTTTGGACGTGAATAAGAAAGAAAACATGAATATCCAAAATGGGTTCCAAATTAGAAAATGATCACATTCTCTTAGAAATCTGGTGCAGAATGTCTGCAATAATTGAAAAACATACAATGGTTCCATGACGGTCTGGCTTGCACAAAACACAGAGGAAAGACATAAAATATATCCTGTGGCTGGTTTATTTAGGTTGAATAGAGCTTGTTAATTCATGAAAGCAATAGAGATGGGTTGAAAACATGACGTATCACATGTACAAGACATATTAGCTTTGGATTGCTTTACAATAACAAAAAGAAATGACGTGTTGGGTAGCGTTAGAATTTGGGAGTGTAAAAGGGCGGTATTTATAGTTTATATGCTAGCTGCTAGTCCAGTGCACACAGGCGTACACATGCACACCAACTTGCTCACATACACCCATATACGGACACACATATACAAGTAAGCATGTTTGCAAATCCCAGCGTATAGGCAATCAAATCATGATACCTACGCACACTTCAAAACTGATGTGTAATGTCTTGAATGATCAAACAATGAGAAAGGGAGATTGTTCAGCAATGGAGATACCGAGAAAATGAGATTCGTCAATACTTATTCAGTATGTTCTGTAACTAAGAATTATTGTTGAGACGTAAGATGACGCGTTATTTTGGCTTTAAATTCTCTCTGTCTTTGAGGGATTTTAATAGTCAGGGGAGTTTGTTCCACAGTAAGGAGCCTGATATTGACAGAGCCTTCTGCCATATGTGAGATGAACGATAGTTGGCTAAGACATTATTGTTTCTGTTCGGCTTTTGGTTGGTTACAGTGGGTTGATGAAAACGCACTATCTCAGCTGTGCTTTGAGGAAGATATAACGAGGAGAATACGTATTGGGCCCTCTGCGTGAGAAGACTTTCTTGGATAGGAATCCAGCCGAGTTTATCAAGGAGAGGGGTTACGTGATCACTTCTTTTAAAATTACCGTTGCATACCACTTTGGCTGCGAAGTCGATACACTTTTGTAAATCCCTTTGAAGGTATTGAGGTGAGTCTCCCCATACTAGGCTGCAGTATTCAATGCGCGATAACACCAGGGATTGAGTGACTAATAATCTGGATTTTTCGTCTAGAAAACTCTTCATACAATGAAAAAACATTTAGGTTCCGTAAATTTAGAATGAATGCTGTCCCTCACACCGTAAGACCGCCTATGCACCCACGCAAGATTATGCTTTGTGTCGGGTGGACAGGTCGTCAAGTGGTTCATTATGAGCTGCTGCCAACTGGCCAAACAGTCACTGGAGACTTAAGGCCCTATTACACGGGCAATTATTGCTCCTGGAAGCAGCGACGGATGCCTCTGGGAGGAACTGACTGCAGTTGCTGGGCGAGTTCTAGTTTATGCGCTTGTTCAGAAACCTCGAGCAGCTCAGAGCGACGGAGCATAGCTCGACTGACCGTCGTAGAGTAAGGATGGTTGCGACACCGCCTCCCTCTGAGCCAACATGAACTCGGTCCGCCATTCAATAGGTAGTCGAAAGATTTAATACTCTGACTGCAGCACTCAAGTATTGAGCTCAACACCAAACTCAAATTTCAAGTCAATTGTAGTAAACTATTATGAAAATACCACACATGAAGTGGATCGTGCCTTCATTTAGCTATGATTAAATATTTAGGAAAATTGAGTTTGCGACAACTGGTCGGTCAGCAGCATTATGAAAATTACCTCCGTGTACCTCCGGTGGCGCACGTCGCAGTCAAAGTGTTAATATATTTCCTATAGTGTGGAATGCTATTAAGTGTTATACAAGCAATTAAGTATCATTTTAGGCACATAATTAGTCGTAATTTCTGTACAAAATAAAGCAGCGGGATATTACCATTTACCATACATTCGCGACACGTTTCATTTTCAATTGTTGTCCCTTTTCCATTATAATTGAATGCTTATCAGGTAGTATTTTACGTTAAATAAAGCGGCCAGAAATTTAAAAATAATAAACCATAGGTTTGTAAGTTTAAACAGTTCAGCTGAATATGATGTAACTATCAAAGCCATCAAAAAAATAGAAAAACATTACTACTGCCACAAAAGTGACAGGTAAAAGAAGATTGACTCTTTGAAGTCAGTTAACTTTATGTGCGTTCATTTTAATTTTCTATCATAAGTAGCGAGTAGAAAAATAGGCAATATTTTATTCGGCTTTCAATGATCAAACCATTTTAAAATGTTTTTCAGACATGAACCTATATATATCAATACAGCAAATGAATGAACTTAACACTTTGACTGCGACTTGCGCCACGGGTGGTACACGGAGGTAATTTTCATAATGCTACTGACCGACCAGTAAGCGCAAGCTCAATTTTCATCAATATTTAATCAAAGCTAAATGAAGGCACGATCCAGTTCATGTTTGGTATTATCAAAATAGTGTACTACAATTGACTTGGATTTGAGTTTGGTTTTGAACTTAATATTGAGTTGCCACAGTCAAAGTGCTAATTAAGTAATTTACTGGTTTTTTTTCTGTGCGGTATAAAAACACGAATTAATATATTGATATGCAAATATAAGCTGTCAAAAGTTGTTAACAATTTATTACAATCTTATGATGTTTTTAATAGTGCATATCATATTGATTCTCACAAATTTACAATTATTTTGATGGAAGTCAATAATACATCAAAATAATTCTATTGAATCAATAGTTGTATGACCCTTCTATCTCATCCACTTTTAGAGAATTAAGGCAATGCATAATGCAAGGACATTCAGAAGCGTAAAACAGGATCTAAGTTTTGTATACGTTCTTAATGCTTTTCATTTAATGATGAAATGAAGAAGTCACATGCCGCAGTCACTGCGAGCTATAACTTACCTCTGCAATTTGCAACGCCACACTGGTTGTAATAGCGCACCCACAAGTTGCGTCATTTCATTTGCCGTAGTCGAGGCAAAGTGTGGCCCCGTGGAATAGGGCCTTTATGCTCGCAGCAACTGGAACGTGTGCTACAGGCATTGCGCCAGAAAGGGCCAGCACTGGTGAATAGCAAAGGCGTGCTTTTCCTCCATGACAACGCAAGGCCGCGTGTCGTGCGAGTGTTCAGGGAAACCATAACGCAACTTGGTGGGAGACTTTGTACCTGCCCACCTTGTTCATTTAACCTTTCGCCATCCGATTACCCCCTCTTCTACTCCCTGGATAATCATATTCGTCTGAAATTCTTCACCAATGGAGCAGACTCGCGCCAAGCCCTCGCGGACTTCTTTGCACCTAAGCCCCGAGTTTTACCGTTAGGGGATTAAACAGCAGGAAAAACGTTGGCATTCAGCACCTCACTGTATCTAGATGCTTTTTGTGTATATAAGTGATTATCTAGATACATTTAAAATTGAGTATCTTATTGCTGTTGCTAGATACAAGTAAATAAAAACACCAAGGTTGCTACTCTCAAAGTCTACATTGTTAAAATCATTTAAATTATAAATAAAAGTGCCAAGATACACGTCTTAAATCTCATTATTTATTTAGGAAAGTCAATGAATAAAAATTTCTGAACATTTCGACCTCCAGAGTCATTATCAACCTGAAAACAAGTAGAAAAACTAGTCAAAACTTAAATTTACATCAATCATGAAAGAAGAAAGCAAAAACAAAAACAAACAAACAAAAACCAACATGAAAGAAACTAAATTAAAATGTTCAGTATTAAAATTACGTTAGTAGTAGAGGAAAGGCAGATTGCAAATCATTTAAAACAGGTTTTCTTTCAAAATGTGGAAAGATTCTTAAATGCCGAGGTTTATTTGGTTTGATGCAGCGGAAATTACTCTAAAATCCCCTAAGCTGACAGGAATGTCGCACTTCTCTGCATGAGAGCGGACTAAGGAGTGGGAAGGTGTGGAAAGTAACTGATTGGTTCTGAAACTCCTGCCGGCATGCTCTGCAGCACGAATACTAAGGGCTCGAGTGGTCGAGCCCACGTACTCAGACGCACACTGTGCGCAACTATATTTGTAAATCACGGATGAGAGCATATCTTTAGGAGTTTTATCTTTATAATTGAAAAATGATCCTATTTTATGCGTATTCTTTTATTTAAAATTCGAATATGCAGAAAGCAACCCCCTTATTTATTTACATAAAATTATTTACTACTGTAGAATTTTAAAAGGTAAACGTTTCGAGCACCAGGCTCATCATCAGTTCAAATTTTCTGAAATAAACAAACCAAGATGAATTGAACAAAATATAGGTGAAATAACCACGGAAGTAAAAAATACCACTACTAAAATCAAGAAGAAACTATGTACAAATGGTGAGCACTATTGGTTTCATTAAGAGATGGCATAAGTTTAAAAATGTATTAAGACATAAAGATTCTTTAATCATGCTGATGCCTGGCTGAAGCTAAAATGTTAAAATTACTGCAATGTACACGGGAACCGCACTGTTCTCTGTGGAGGCGCACCGAAGAGTGAGGGGGATGGGCGAGAATCCCTCCAGTTCGGCTACTCCGCCCAGTATGTTCCGCTACTCTGATGCCCAAAGTTATGCAGGTCGAGACTACGCAACTAAATACACATAGAGCACAACGCAATTCATATATAAGAGAGAGGCGCATGCTGGAAGGTAATTCATCTTTGTAGTTGAAAAATGAACCTATAGCAAATACGTTTGTAAGAATTATTCTAAAATCAACATCAGGTAAATACGAGGGAAAATTTTGAGAAGCTCAGCTCTCATTTTTTCAGATTTAGGCCCAAAATTTAAAAAGGGTAAAAATATTCTATTTCTTGTTCTATCGAAGAGATTAGAGGGTGAGTTACATTTGGAATTTACAAAACGTTTTATTAAAGAATGAACTAAACCTGCACGATAACCATTATTCGTAAAAAAATACACATAAAGAGAATTCATTATGAAGTAAATTATAATTTGAACAGATATTAAAGGCTCTATGTAACAGGGTTTTAATGCTATTAATTTTAAAGAGATTAGGTGTGAAACTATATAAACTAGTCCCGAGTCCCGTAAATATCGGGACTCGTTCACTTTTTAAGACCTTCTTAGAGTATTCTGTTTTAAATTCATTCTCTTGTTTAAATGAGAAATTTTGCAAACAGATCGATGGACTGGGTATGGGCTTGCCACTCGGTCCTCCCTTCGCTAAAATTTTTATGTGCTTCCATGAGACTAAATGGCTGGCTGAGTGCCCCTCTCAATTTCGTCCTACATTTTATCAGAGATGTATCGATGATCCTTTTATGCTTTTCCACGACCTATCCCATTCTACCCAAATTCTTGATTATTTGAATTCAAAACATAGCAATATCAGGTTCACAGTTGAACCTGAGGCTGGTAGTAAGATTTCATTTCTAGATGTCATAATTTCTAAACGCCACGGAATTTTCTTAACCTTCTGTTTGCCGAAAACCGACTTTTACAGGACTCCGGACTAGTCATTTTTTAGTTTCACACCTAATCTCTTTAAAATTAATAGCATTAAAACCCTGTTACATAGAGCCTTTAGCATTTGTTCATATTAAAATTTTCTTCACGATGGATTTTCTTTTTTGTGTGATGTTTCATGAGTAATGGTTATCCTGCTGGTTGAGTTCATTCTTTAATAAAACGTTTTTTTAAATTCCAAGTATGGCTCACCCTGCAATCTCTTCAATAGAACAAGAAATAGAATATATTTACTCTTTTTATATTTTGGGCCTAAATCTGAAAAAATAACTAAGCTTGTCAAAATTCTTCACTCGTATTTACCTGGTGTTGGTTTAGAATAATTCTCGCGAACAAATTTACTATAGGTTCATTTTCCTACTACATAGATAAATTACCTTCCGTCATGCGCCGCTCTCTTTTATATGAATTTCGTTGTGCACGATGTGCATCTAGTTCTGTAGGCTCGACCTGCAGAACTTTGGGCGTCAGAGTAGCGGAGCATGCTGGACGTAGTAGCCGAACTGGAGGGATTCTCGCCCATCCTCTTCACCCCTCGGTGCGCTTCCATAGTGAACAGTGCGGTTCCAGTGTACAGTGAAGTAATTTTAACATTTTGGCTTCAGCCAGCCATCAGCATGATTTAAGAATCTTAGTCCTTACACATTTTTAAACTTAAGCCACCTCTTACATGAAACCAATAGTGCCCACATATGTAGTTTCCTAGTGATTTTAGTAGTGGTATTTTTTACTTCCGTGTTTATTTCAGGTATATTTTGTTCTATTCATCTATGTTTGTTCTTTTCAGAAAACTTTTACTGATGATGATCCTGGTGCTCGAAACGTTTACCTTTTAAAATTCGACAGTAGTAATTAATTTTAACAATGTTGACTTTGAGAGTAGCAGCCTTGGTGTTTTTATTTACTATTCGTCAGCGTAAGAATGCAGTCCATGATGTTCTTCACCAGATTCAAGTATCATTAGATACTTTTATAAATACCTCCATAGATCCTAGATACTTTTTACACATTTTTTTTTAGAAAAAAGAAAATGTTCCTGAAACAAATTAATAATACTAATTCCAAACTTCAATTCTCAGTATTCTTATGAATAAATTATAAATATACATATCACCATTCAAATGTGAATAATTTTTCCGTGAGCTCGAATCATTTACTACTTTTTACCGAGGACCATGTATGTTTATTGTTAGAATGGACATAGAGTATGAATGTACGATGTTAGGCAGCGTGACTCGTTCAAACGTAAACAGAACGTGTTCGTTTGGTTCCGTTCAGTCAGTAGTTTATCCAAATTTCGTCATAATATGAGCATAGGGTGATCTTAATCTTATTCTTATCATTCACTTTGGTCACCGAAACTATGTCTGTACGTCCCGAACCCTAGGTATCGCATTACTATTGCACCTCCTCTGATGCAGACGACTTCTATCAATTTTCCAAGAGATTAAAAAGTCGTAAGTCATCAGAGATACTGCTGCTGCCGTTTCTTGAAAGCCATAAAGCAAGACCTGCATGTATTAAGAGATCACAAAGTTGTAGAAAGAGTACTTTTCAAATACAATACAACGTTGCTCTCTTCTGCGCCAGTAGAGAGGATGTTTTCTCTCGGGGCCTAACATTGGCTCCTCGGAGATCATCGCTCTCGGATTTCATGTTCGAGAGATTGGTATTGCTGACGAGCAATGAATTTGTTTAAATATCAAAACTGCTCCCATTACGATTAGTAGATCAACGATGTAAACATCACATTGTGATTAGGGTTTATTTAGATTTAGAACTGTACTTCTTTTGAAAGGATTATGAATGGTAATTATCAAGTGCTCGGACGTTGAGCATTAAACTCTTAGGCACTTTATATCACGTAAAGAATCTGAAGTTGTGGCTATCTGATCTGCCAAAACATTTACGGAATTTAATACGATTACTTCATTCAGTAGATGTTTTAGCAGATCAGATAGCTCCAACATCCGATTCTTTACACGATATAAAGAGTTGAATGCTTTACGTTCAACCACCCAAGTGTCCAAACAATTGAAAATAATCAATTTGTCATTCATATTTATTTTATATAATCTACTATTATAAGCTGCCAATTATATGTCATACTCAACAGTTTAATTTTCCATCCTAGTTTTTATGTAAACTGGATAATTAAATATAGTATTGCTGTAGATGTGTAACGAATGGAATAGAGATATATTTTGCATATGCTTCATCGGATAAATTTCTCCTGTGGGTTTATCTTAGTGTTATAAGGGTTTTTGAAGCACGTTGTGCGATGAAGTAGTGAGACAGAGAGAATTGAAGGAAAAGTATCTAGTCTCTAGATATATTTTGGCCGTGTATCTAGTATCTAGATTTATTTGGGTCGTGTATTTACACTCAGAGAAATCTTGACACACCTGGATGTGTCATCATAACACACTTAAGTGTGTCATCATGACACCTTCAAGTTGACCGAGTACGTCGACCAGCTTCCGTTGCCAAGGTTATCGTTACTGAGTTTTTAATCTCTAATCCATGCCAACTAATCTTTTTTAATGGCCACATTGAGTTCAAATGTGGTAATTATTGAATTTATACTAATTTAGTGAAAGTTTCACTTCTTCCAACTTAGAATTTTGAGAACGGAATAATTTTAACCCTTCAGTAGAATCCAGCTGTTGTATCTATGAAAATTAGGGCTCTCGGGGTGATATGTGAGGTCCCGAGCGAAAAGTTAGATATGAATTCCTTCAGTTGAAATAAGATGAAGTTTGTGTTTAATTACGCGTCAATTTTTTTCGGTTACTACTAAGGAGTTTTTCAGTACCCACAACTTTCCTCTTCACTTGTTATCTGGTTTTATGAACTTCTTTCTCAAATTCTCATTTCGATATGACTTGGGCATTGATTTGGCATCCCTTTAAAGTCCATGCTAATTAATGCATTCCTCTTTCCTCTCTTTGGAACACTTGTATTGCTGTTAAGGAGGCTTAAACATCTAATCTAATCTACTCTAATCTAACTTTGTCTGATTACACCCGTTCCGGTCTCTGGTCCGGTCTCTGGTCCGGTCTCTGG
>JACJUY010003534.1:64437-83380 GCA_014220935.1 Platorchestia sp. MABIK
TGCTCACAACGGGTGCAGTTCAAACGATACACATGAGAAGCAAATGGTTCAGCAACTTTTAGACTGCACTGATACCTGTTAAGGCTAATATTGAAGAATTCACCCCTCGATTCTCTTGAAACGGTAGTGGGTCAGGAGGCATTGCCTGCAGCGTCGGTGAAGTTGAGGGAAAGCAAACCAGCAAGGATGTTAGCACCCACGAGGGCAGTACCAACTGCCGTTACGATGCTCTTGAGCAACTTACACTGGCTGCGTGAAAGTGACCCCGTACAGCACCAGTCAATCAATGTGTCCGATATGTGCTGGCCATCAAATCCAATACAAGGTATCAAATTCAACAATGCTAAGGCTCCGGAAAATTTAACGAAGCATAAACAAATTTCTTGTAGCTCTTCAATCCAACCATACGATATGAAATCATTTCTAGGAATATAATCTGACACAACAACAGTTTGGTACAGAAGTGCTGGGGAACCCAAGTAAAGAACTTCATTGAATGATGGTAAGGCTTCAACATCGTCAGTGTGTCCGTCGTCAGTTTCTCTCATGTAATCTTCATCTTCAGCAGCTTTCACTTGTTCGCTTAAACGGAGATGTAAATCAGGCAAAATTTTATCCTTCAAATGAACTTCATTTACGTTTTTGATGTTTCTGTGTAAGTGTTGATTCTCGGTTACAGGTGATGGATCAGAGTCACCGAATAAAGTTTGAGTTTTACTGTTCTTCATGTAAACATTTGCAGAGGTATCATTTATCTGAGGACTGCCAGCACTTAGTCTTCGTTGCCCAAAAGACGCTTCACTCTCTTTGGACGATGAACCTCTTCTAATATCTGCTACGGAGGTTCGTGTTATGCGCAATAGCCTCTCTTCTGGTCCTACAGAAGGAGCCAGGCAGTAATGCTCAGACGGACATTCCGAGGTGTCCCGGCATTGTAGGGGACTGAAATCAAATAAAGGCATATCAACAGGTAAAATGAGGGAATAAAACAAAAAGCTTAGGAGTATCATTATCAGCCACTACCAAACTCCCAAGCTACAACCCAGGCGATTTCCAGAGAGCGAAGAGAAGGAAGCAATCAGTATTGATTGCAGAAAACGGGTAATCTACGCAGAAAAAGTGTTCCCACACAGGATGCCTTGCGCATAGAAACAGCAAGTTAGGAACAAAGAGGACTCACTTCCAAGAAAAGACAAAGAAGAGACACCGAAAAAATAATTTAAACCGAAAGAGGTAAAGTGGGCATGAAAGGTAGAAGTCATGAAGGTAGAAGTCATGAAGGTCTACTAAGGCTAAGGTAACCTAACAGCATCCCTCTGGGGCACCAGTCTCCATAGCATAGAACAGACAAACCTTGCCAACTTAAACCTATTGCCTATCCTATGCCCTATGAAGGGTTATGAGAAAGGCGAAAAATAATGGAAAACGATACCTTTACATAGACATAATGAGAATGAAAAATGGTAATAATTACACGTATATTTAGCATGAACTAACATCATTCTCTCAATTCAGGTAATAATTATAGTCCTGCTTTATGAATAAACAAAGAGGTACCATGAAACTATGAAATTTTCGTCTCACGGTTGATACAAAGTATTGACGAAAACAACCTCAAATAGACGAATGAGAAGATTTAAGAACAAGAAAGTAAAACTCTGCTAGAATCAAGCTTACGGTGTATGCCAGCCCCACCAATAAGGAAAAAATGTAGAGCCTTGTATAATTCGAAATAGAACTCATAACTGTAACAAATGTTGCCGATTCTTTAGTGAAATGCTAAGAATACGTTGGGAGAATGCTAACATGAAGAAAAATATTGTAAAACAAATAAATCAAATCAATACCCTTATAAAAAGAAGTCATAAAAGCAACCTATCAGAAGGGAGTTCGATGCCCAGAAAACACATCAAAAAATCAGTGACACTAGCGCACACTTATGCAAACAACTGATAATGCTCTATAACTGTTAAACTTGAACAATATTTTTAAAAGCAGAGGTTACTTGTTAAATTAGGAATGAAAATTGCGTTTCAGATAAGAAAAGACAAGACAAACCTGCGAGAGAGCGCAGCTCGGGCGGGCAAACATGAGTACGGCTGCATGGGGGTCTCACCAGCGTCGTTACCGCTGCCGTCTGACAGCAATTCAAAGCAGAGGTGGTCAACGCCAGATGCATCTTGGCGAGCCTTACGACAGCATGTCACTGCGCCGTCAGGACCAACCATAGCTGGCAAAGTAGCGTGCAACATTGAAAATCATTACTTTCGTAGTCACAATTATTACCATAATCTACTGTTTGAAAACATCCGATATGCCCAAAATTCCGGTTTTAATCATGGGCTCAGCCAAGAGCCTGTGCCTGCAAACCAAAAAACTGAAAGCGATAGTGAAAGACGTGAGGCGGTGTAGTGTCGTACTATCGACACAACTTGAAGTATTTTCAGCGGTAGCTTCAAACTACCAATGTAGGAGCTACCGTATCAGAAGCCGTAAACTTCTACGGAGCAAGGGAAAGTAAAAGCACAGCAAGGCTCCTAATAATGTACTGATTCCGTCGTTGACAGACCTTCCTTAAAATTAGCAATGCATGGAAGTCAAACAAAGATCTTCCGTAGCTTGTAAAATGCAAAGCGTAGCAAGACACCATAAAGGACTTCGCAGGCCAGCTTCCGGCGGTTGCGGTCTAGGCATTTCGGACCTATCCGAAACCAAGTGCAATCCGGCGGCGCCTGCCATGCAAGGCTCACACTTAGATATAACAGGCGGAAACTCCTGCGCACCTAAAGATGGCTCTACTACGGCAGTTTGCGTCTGACTGCCATGGAGAGTGGACTGTAACATCGATCGGCGGTGTAAGCATGAGTTTTCATTCCTATTTCATCCCATTGCTCTGAAATATGTAATCTGCCGCTGTACTTGGGATCTTTCGAGTTCCAAAGGCACAATACGGCATAAACTTCGGATATCAGGAGTTCAGTCTATGCTGGAGGAATTGAGCCGCACACATCCCTCGTCGACATCTCGCCGCGCACTGACAGAGGTTGTTCGCTGCAGCTCTCGAGAGTGAGTCCTTCTTTAAGCCCGCTTTTCGCTTTAGGGTGTCCGCACACCAAAAGACTTGAAGCAAGAAAGAAAGCGAGCTTAAATTGATTAACATGGATTTTTGTGGGAATGCGCACACCGAAAGCGAGCGAGCGAGAAAGACTGAAGATAGCCTGAAGCGAAAAGCGGGCTCAAAGACGGATTCACGCTTGCGAGTTGCGGCGAGTCGACACCAGCGAGTCGCCTCGGTCAGTGTCTTCTAAGATGTCTAAGATGATTAGAGGTATGCGGCTAGATTCTTCTTGAAATCTAAAGTTTAAGCTGTACTGTGCCTTTGGAACTCGAAAGATCCGAAGCACTGTGACAGATTACATGTTTCAAAGCAATGGGATGAAATAGGAATGACACTCAACATTACAAACTCATGCTTGCACCGCTGGTCGATGTTACAGTCCACTCTCCATGGCAGTCAGGCGCAAACTGCTTCACTAAAGTCATCTTTAGGTGTGCAGCAGTTCTCGCCTCACATCTTTCAGTAAGCGCCTCACATCTTTATGTAAGCACCCTTAGACTAGCATGAGTCTTTCTCGCTCGCTCGCTTTCAGTGTGTGCACTGCCATACGAATTCATGTTAATCAATTCAAGCTCGCTTTCTTTCTCGCTTCAAGTCTTTGGGTGCTTACACACCAAAAGACTAAAAGCGAGAAAGCAAGCGAGAGCGAAAGATGTCAGGCGAGATGTATCACACACCAAAAGACAGCCAGTTTGCCACTGAATGTCACGGAGAGAGGTCTATAACCGACACAAGCAGTACAAGCATGTGTTTATAACGTTGAGTTTCATTTTCAACTCATCCCATTGCTTTGAAACATGTAATCTGTTACTGTGTTTTAGATATTTTGAGTTACAAAGGCACAGTACAGCATAAACTTCGGATATAAGGAGTTTAGTCTATGCTGGAGGAATTCAACAGCACACCTCCCTCGTCGACATCTCACTGCGCACTGCCAGACAGCCAGAGGCTTCTCGCTGCAGCTCTCAAGCGTGAAACCATCTTCGAGTTGCTTTCTAGCTTCAGCCAATCTCCAGTCTTTCTCGTTCGCTCACTTGCCGGCAGTGTGTGCACTCCCATAAGATGCAAGTTTATCGCATTTGATGCGAGTCTGAGCCACTCTTTTCGAGATCGTCACTTTATGCGAACAGTTTTCCACTTATTCTTAGGTTAGCTACTTCGCCACACGCTGACAGCGCTAGCAGCACGCTTTGCTGTAGGAGCGGAGCGAACGCTGTACACTCAAGCTTACCTCACTCAGCCCGTTTCTCTCGGCTGAGCACGTGCATTCCATCCTCAGCTCATTGCCTGTACCGCTACAATAAAGCGCTCCTGTCCCTTGGCTGGAGTCAACGACTCTCGCTAAGCACACGCACTCCGACGAGTCACTTCAACTTCCTTCGCTCAGCATTTCACTACGTTTAGCCTTTCTACAATTAAACGCGCGTCGCAGCGCACTTCTAACTCGCTGGCCGTCTTTCAAGTAATTGCCCACTGAAAATGATAAACGCTCTCCCACAATTTTCTTTAGACAATCAAATAACTATGGGCGTTACATATTGCAATGATTTGTTGTATGTAAATTACAAAACCGATGAGGGAACATGAGTACTTCAAAGTGTATTATGAGTGGGTTCTACTTAAGATTTAGATGGAGAATAAACTAGACTTCTTTCCTTCACTAGTTTAAAAAAAATTAAATTTTATGTTTTTTTCGAAAATTTAAAACGAAATACCAATTGCGCTAAAATCGATGAATACAGTCATATTGAAATTCCGACACTAGTTTATGATACCCAAACAAATTAGATTGGATCGGATTTTTTGCTATTTTTTCAAAGCACTTTAGCTCGAGCCAGCCAAAAAGGAATGGGGGGAACATGAATCGAACTCATTCACACAGTCCCGCGAGACAATGGTCCACACCATCGTTTTATGACAATTTTTGAATCACATACCTCAATGATGATGGCAGCAAGCTGGTCAATCATTGTATCAAATCATTTGTTTTTGCTGCTAGCTTATCTACTCATTTTATATTTATGAAGGAAATTAGCCCGCAGATAATACGGAACATATTAAAACCCCTCTCGTTAAATCAAACTATCCCTCCGTGTCAGTGTCAAGTTCTTCCTCCTTTATTTATGCGTTCTCTTGAACTAGCATTTGGACATTCTCCTTCAATACCAACAAAAACTTCTACTTAGTTTAACACATGTGAGTTACCTAATGTTCCTTTTCATTGAACCTGACATCCATTCTAGATGTTTTCTAAAATAGTCCATGTTGTATCGACTCAGCATATACATCTTTCAAAAAGCAACTCTCATACCTTAAAGTCTCAAGTGAAAAAAAATCAGTCATGTAGATTTTAGTCACATACCGTCACCTAGAAATCCCAGTTTCTGGAGAACCTCTAGTAATACACTGTAACGGGCAGACTCCAGTCACATTAAAACTCCAATAATTACTGTCTCCTCACACCAAGATACCCATATTGAACAAACTTAAATCACATAAAATTTTGGCGTGACAGGTGACTGTCACGCCAGATCACTCACCGTGCTGGACAGTCTCGTCCATCTCAGACACAACCGTGTCCAACACACAGGAACCGCGTTGTCGTTCTGTCAGTGCCTCAAGGAGACAGTCGTGAAAAGTTTTCAAATCCTTCACAGAACAGCCGTTAATGTTCTGTATGGTGTCATCAGCATACAAGCCACGGGTACCGCGAGCAGGTGAATTCTGAAAATGCATGAAAAAACAAGGATAGCATGAAGCTCAGCGCTTAGTGATCCTACCTAGCAGGTAGGATCAAAAAGTAGAGCCGATTTTTAGGAAGAATGCTTCAAATATAATTCATAAGATTCTGACCTCTTGCTTACGTTTTTGTGTACGAGAATAGTCTAAAAAGTTTAACTAAAAACGAGAAGTATCAACTCAAATTTTTAATCATCAAGTTACAGCACATAACCATTTTTCCTGTAACCGTCATAGGCTGAACATTTTGTACAATTAGAAAACCAAACACATTACGCACTTCACATTTTGCAGGATTTTAGATGGGTGCTCTAGTGTGAAACATTACAGAACAGGCGTGACCGCCAAGCAACGAAGTCGGCTCAGTGAGGAGGAGGACGCCGTAACTGGCGTGCATGCAATCGGTTGGGGGACCAACAACAAGCGTTATGCGCAATCGTTCTTTATTGTTTGGATGACACTCATAAATCAGGGACTAATTTGTACTGTTTTTTTTTTCACGCTAACTTTTGTCCATAATTTCAGGAAATTTAACCCCCACGTCTAACCCATCAAAACTCTCAACAGATCATATTAGAGCTGTTCAGTCTCATAAAGGTACTAAAGCCAGTGCAACACCCAGATCTATTTAGGGTGCTTGTCTGAATCATGCTCTGAATGCAAGTTGCAGGAAGCGGATTTCCTTTTCTGAAGTGAGCATTTCACACTGAAGGATGAATTAAAATAGCCGTTCAAACTATTTTATTATTTTTTTTTAAGTGTTGGACGCCATTTACTCAGTAACCCCAATCGATAGTTGATAGAAGGGATAAAATTATTAAGAGCTACGAAGAATTCGTAAACGAATGGAAATTTTAAAGCAATTCAGAATAATCACATTCTCTTTTGATTTTCAGTGGGACATTACAGAGTACGCTATAATTGTGGCAATAACCTTTTATTAATTTATTCAATACAAAAAACAGCAAAATTAAAAATTTACCAATGGACAAAGCTTAAAGAGTTAACAAGGATCAAAAACATTTATTCAATAGGGCTTCCTCTATTTTTGATGACAGACTTTAATTTACATTAGAAATCTTCACAGGAAACGAAGCCCATTCTTGACGCTATTAGACTCCAAGCTTTCAACCGAATCATTGAGTTCTGTAGACCTTACTCTCCAAAGTGGACGGGTTCAAAATCGAGCTTTTCAAGGGCTAGTCTTCTTTGCTTAAAACGCTAGAATGAGCGCCTGAATCCAGCGTTGAGTCATTAAGGATTTACGAGATCTTGTCAAGTCCTGTAACTCCTGTTAAAGAGTACAATGTACGCCACCGAAGTTTTCACGTGCCCAGGGAAGCAGTTTTGCTTCCAATATGTCTGAAATGAAACACTGGCTCTCAAGTTTGGCTTCTGAAGGAACAGAAACGAGAGAAGACCTCTCAGTGGCAATGATTGCAGTCCAGACCATCACGGGCCGTGAATTCTAGCGTCGTTTCCTTTTTCTGTCTTTCTCTGATCCACTTTTATCCTAAACTCTATCATTCTGGTGCTTTACACTTACGATTTAGAAGAGATTAGATTAGATTATTAGTAAGTTTAAGCCTCCCTATCCGCTACAAAGGAGATCCAAAGAGAGGAAGGAGGAAGGCACCATTTAGTATGAAGTTTAGGGAATGTGGAATCTATGCAGAAAGGGCATAGAAACAGTAAGGTGAGAAAGAAGTTTATGAAACAAGATCGCAGTTGAAGAAGCAAGTAGTAGGTGTTGAACAAACAGGACAGCAGTGAACCGAAAAAAGATGGTCCGTAACAGAAAAAAAATCTATTTTATTTCAACAAAAAGGAAGCCTACCTAACCCTTAGCTCGGGCCATCACATGGTCCCCCTGGGAGCGCTAATTCCCATAGATACAACAGTTGTATCCCCATGAGGGGATATTTAGAAGAGATTCAGAATGTGTCTCATAGGTTTATAAGTGGTCGAAAGTTCGTGTCCTTTCTGCATTGTTTGGATATACCCAAATATCTTTTAGGAGTCGACCCAATGATGTCACCTCCTACTTCTGTGGCCAATTCTGTACCAAAACGGTGCAGATTTCTTAATTTTTCTTGTGTGTTCTTGATGACACGTTGTGTTCGGACAGACCGTTTTCTGGCCTGACCTGGTCGATTTCACGTTTTACCGCTTGCCTTAATTTTTTTCACGACTTTCCGCAATGTTTCAAGAAGATTGTGCAGCTTTATGGCAAAGCAAAAATTACTCTAATCGTTTTTATTCAGGGATACTACAGTGTTCAATCAAAAACCATTCAAAATTTTAATTTTATCGTGTTACTCTTCGGTAACGTAAAATAGACACCATTAACTTCTAGTGAAGCAAAAACTATAGACAAATCTTAGAAATAAACCTCTATCGCCCTAATATTTCAAATCCGTGTTGCCATAATTATGGCGGACCCTGTTCATTGGCACCAGCCTGATGTTTTAGTTCACGCACAATCAGCAAAAAATTGTCAAATTAAACACAGGAAACCACAATGTGTGCTTTTAGAGCCTACTCTAACCATCTCTAAAAACCAAATACCTTCAACCTTGAGCCATCTCTTCATCAATTTAAAATCTTAGTTTACATTCAACACGTTGCTATCACATTTAAACCCACTTGCATCATAAACTGACGAACGACGCAAAAAGAAACTACGCAGTCTTGTGAGTTCACAATGGTACAAAGTAGGGTGGCAAGCGTGTATTCAATCCAAAAATTTATGTATCCACTATACGATCAAGTAATTAATGGAAACATGAGATCAAGCTATTAATCAAGGAAGTTGGTACATGGAACCGGCGTCATCGCTCTAAAGTGAAACCAATTTTCGGTAGCTGTAGGGTGACGGCCCCAGACACGGAGATGGGGCTCAGTTTGCAACTGGCACTCGGCGTGGAAGGGTGCAGCTTATCCATGCTGCGTTCAAGGACTACTTTCCCAATATGCCGAGCTCAAGCACTATACACAAGTGCAGAAGCACTTTCAAAAAGATTCAGACATAAGTTTTCACGCGTAAGTACAGAAATTTCATGAATTACAAACTTTCATCACTCTACAAAACTACAGTGGAGGTGGTGGTACACCTCCACTGCAACATCACCTCCACATTTGGCCCCACCAAATGCCGGGTGGGCGGGGCTTGGGACGGCAGAAGTGGCTTCACTAGCTTAACTGGCAAAAGATAGCGATGCCGGTTCCATGTATCCGACATCCTTGCTATTAATATACATGATCACACGCCAGGTGGAGATGGCGTAGGAAAATCAAAACAAATGCCCATCTAACAAGGTAGATTCGATATACACCCTAAGTTAGTTCAAGCTTTCGTAACCAGAACAAAGGCGTTCCAAAGAGGGAGGATGAATGGTGTGTTCCCATACAAAATAAAAATACCCAGCATATAAAACAGCAAGCAAGAAAATAAGTTTATGAAACAAGATTGAAGTTGAAGCATTAGGTGCTGAAAAACAAGACATCAGCGATTAGAATTAAGATAGTGCGTAACAAAACTAAAAACCTGTTCTATTTTACTAAAAAGACGGCCTACTCAATATCAGCTCGAGAGCCGCACATTTTACCCCTGGGAGCACCAATTCCCATGGATATACGAGTAGTTGCACCCCCTTGAGGGGGGGGGGCCAGCTAACCAGTTTAGAAACCTGACCATGCTATTGCAATGAGCGCATCAAATCCCCTGAAGAACATCTCAAATGTTGACTAATGATCGCTATGTCGCGAAAAACGTAACTAGTTGAGCTATCATTAATTTGCTCCTTGGGAGGAATCAAATAATTTTTCAACTTTCAATGCTGACCAGTATGTTTTGAATATTTTCAAGATATGAATTCACTCAACGCATTATTCTATAAAAACATTGCTTTAACACGTTGACTCCGATTGTGCGGTTGCTTACGGTCAGTTTGGTTAGGCTAGAAGAAGTCGTTTTGAAAAACCGGCTTTTTGCTCTAATACATTTTCAACCTTTTTGCAAAGTGTAAAGAATACACTCAAACCATAATGTGTTACATTTTACTCTGAAATTTATTTCGGAAAAGGTAGCAAAGTAGTTTAAATGTTATTTGCATATTCCGGTACGTAAATGAGCAATTTACCCAGTGGTACACATAAGTACCACTTCGGAGTCAACGTGTTAAAAGAAAATACAACCGCAAAGAAGTTTGAAGCTAAAGAATAACACACAAAGAAGTCGTTTTCATCACAGCAAATTAGCACAAAACATTATTAAGACTTTCACGCCTTCACGTCTTAAATAAAAACTCGGACCAAACCTGGGCTTCTCAGTAGTAGTGTCCAGTATCGAGGGTTTCCCTTATAAGTTCAAATGTTTTAATCTATAGTTTCAATGAAACTAATAATGATATAACGGTAAGAATACAAAGTCAAAATTTTGAGGACATGAACTCTTGACTGTTGAGGTACAAAGTTGTAGGCGTGGCCCAAATATTAAGTTTCCATGTTTGCAAGGAAAGTCCAGCTTCCACGAGTCTGAGTAGCTTGTGTGTGTGGTCACGCCCCTTTATATGATTTTCAATGTTTAATGTATTAGTAATTAAAGTTTGTAAATATGTGCTATTTAGATGCTCATTGGTTGCACTGCATATCTTGATTTTAAAGATGTTCAACAAAGATGTTCAAAGAGAGAAAGGATGAAGGCACGATTTAGTATGGAGTTAAGGGAACGCGGAATCTATGCACATGGTGTGTTCCCGCACAGGATCCCGTGTGCATAGAATGAGTAGGTCAAGAAGGAAGGTTAGGAAACAAGACAAAAGTTAAAGGAAGTAGTTGGTGCTAAGAAACAAGACAGTAGTAAACCGAAAAAGATGGTCCTTAACAAAACAAAGAACGTTTTATTTCAACAAAAAGAAGGCCTTCCTCATTCTCAGCTGATGACCTCACATTTTCCACCTGGGAGAGCTAATTCACATAGATGCAATAGTTGTATCCCCGTGAGGAATAATTTTGCTGTTTTTGAGGAAACTAATCTACTTTTGAATAATTTCATAATGTACTGTGTGTAATTCTTCCTCTTTCAGTCAATATCGTTTAGAGTAAAACTTAAGTGACATTTCTTTCATAGGTCATTACCAAGTGCTGATCTGGTGTGACTTCATTATCCGATTTAGATTTGCTTGCTTCACTCTATATTTACTTCATGTTTAGCATATTTCGTCCTGGTACATTGGATTTTTCATTTCTTTTTAGTTCCAAGATCGAGTTTTCTTTTGAATTTTGTCATACTTCAAGACCATTTGGTAACAGAAGTTTTCTTACATTGCCCAATGCCCATTTGAGTTTGTTGCTTACTGATTTGACTCGAGTTTCAATTTCATTCACACTGATTTCATAGTCCACTTTTCTGTTGTCTTGTTCCATTTTTAGACAAAACATACACTTCATTTAACATGAATTGATCTACAGACATGTCCTTTGATTTTGCATCACCAAACAAAAGTTCCACAATAAACTTTCATCATTTTTTCAAGAACAAGTTGATTACCCCCTGTGAATGACGGGCCAATGCTAGTGCCATGTTCTTTTACACAGTGTTTGATGCGTGCCCAAACTTTACAACCTGACTAGAATCGGATAGTGGCACTGCATGGTCACTGCTGAATGGGATGTACACGTTAAGTGTACACGCATTTGGATACTGCTACTCTAGTCTTTAAAGTATGTCATGTCGACATATTCCGATGCACAATGAGCACAACAATATTTCTAAACCAAAGAAGACTGCGTTATTAGAGGTAATTTATCCTTGAAATTGAAAAGAAACGACAGAAAGTCACAGAATATTTATCGATTGGGACCAAATGAAATTCGAGGCTCGCAAAGTAACAGTGCAGCAGTTTCAGTAAACATAAACGTTATTTTTCAAAGTACGTCGTACTTTCGAGGACACAAATTTTACTGTGTCCTAAATGATATATACATCTATATACATATATACTGTGTAAAAGAACATGGCACTAGCATTGTATACAGGGTGTTTCAGAACTAGAGGTACAAAATTGCACACTAAGTAGAAATGATCAAATAAACACCTTTTCTTCTATGAAATTCTGCAAATTCGGGTTTTGGAGATATTTGCTGTTTATTGTTTTAAAAGATGAAATTTAATTACACAATTACTCGTAATATTTATTTGGAATTTACGTTACAAACACTTCTATTTTAAGAAAGTTTACAATAACAAAATTTAGTTTTAATGATATTTGGTAAAAAGCCTTGTAGCCTTGTTTATGCCAAACCCAATGAATCTGAGGAAGATCTCTAGGCCAGAATTGCAGTGGCTACTGGGTAAATTTCTGAAATACCAGACGTGTTTCCTAATATCCGGCAGTCGTTAAGGCTAAGATCTGAAAGTGTATTGATGTAGGTGGAACACAATTTGAACAATTTTTGTAAAGTAAATAAAAAAAAAATATTGCAAGTAAATGTGCAATTAAATTTCATTCTTTCAAACAATAAACAGCTGATATCTCGAAAACCCGAATATTTTTCGAAAAATTTCGTAGAAGAAAAAGTGTTTATTTGGCCATTCTCTGCTTGGTGTGCAAATTTGTACCTCTTGTTCTGAAACACCCCGTATAAATACTACCAGTTTTTTCTCACTTTGAGGAAGAATCATTTTTTCTCGCCCAATATTTTTTGATACATAAACGCTTTGAGCACATTTTACATTAAAATATGTCGGAATGACCAGACGTCTCTTCAAATTGGAGTAGCGGAGCACAGGAGGTCAGTGTCCGAACAAGCATTCAATAAACCTGTCCACCCCATTTAGCAGTATGGGACAACACAAAAAATACTTTTTTTTTGAGTCAATATCAAGGTAATACTTCAAGTTTACCTACTGCAGAGACCACAGTAGTAATTTCAGCAGTGATGCGAGGTACAGGACCGCTTTTTAAGGTTTCTGTGTCCATCTGGCCAATTTCTCAATCACATCTCAGTTGGTTGGGAATCGGTTTTAAACCATTTGCAGGCAGTAGCAGAGCCCTTTGGGTTTCAGCAACCTACTTGTTATCGGCGGCACGCCGTACTGAAACTCCACCAAGCAGCACGTAGTACGCGTTCTGCCGCGGACCACGAATCAGAATGTTTTCAATAACAGAGACAGAAATCTTGAGTGACCCAAATAATGATTGCAATCAGTTTCTATCATTTGGTCTGATGTCTGACAATAGAAATGTTTTTCGGTCACTGAATTAGTTATTCGAAGCAGTGGATAAAGAAGTGTGAAATTAAATTGTATCAAGGTCCTCAGAACTGCATGTTAATCATCGCCAATATATCCTTAAAGATAATCTGAAGTGTTTCCTCAAAAAATAGAGAATCCGTGTAGCATCATGGATGGGATATTTCTCAAGTATAGGGTGCACAGTGCGTGGTATCCAATAGTTTCGAAATTCCGAAACTTTTTCTTGCTTCACGAGATACATATGAGAAGATGCGTGTGGTCATGCAAAGATTGCTGTTCCTGACTAACCTTTGGAGTATTTCCAGTGCTCCACTGACATTTTAACTGCTTTTTACTTTTCCACCTATCCATCGGCTAGCCCTTGCCACGTGACAATCATACGATTGAGTCTAGGTCCTGGCCGGTTTCTCAGTCTAATCCACAGAGTCTTCATTATTCAATGAAGGATCAGGTTTTTCAGTTCAAAGAATAGACGTTCTATTTTCAATAGCCATGTCCCTGTTCATCTTAACCCAAATCTGACTACCATGCTTGAACCAAAGCGGCATATCATAGGACATTACAAAACACACTTGCGTTTACTTCATGAACACAGGATGGCGCGAGGGAGTGAGAGTCAAAAGATTAGCTCACCTCATGCACTCGGGTGATGACGGCACCATGGCCGCTGGTGTACGCAAGAACAGAGAGGGAAGGCAGTAGGTGGGCCAGCAGCAGAGCCCCAACAGCAAGCGCTATGTTGTTCCACACACCCGCGCACAGGATCTGATAACGTAGAAAGCTAAGGGTAAAGAACTATAGTTTCTCTCTCTGCCCGTGTATATGGAAGTCGGTGACAGCCGCATGAAACAAATCTACACACTGTCTTCAAGAAGGAAAGATATGATGCCAAAGCATTAGGATTTTGAAGAGGTGATTTCGATTTGTCACATACATTGAATGAAAAAATGTTTTTTTCTGGACTTCAGTAATTTAAATTTGAATCAACTGACATATTCGATGCACTAAAATCAAGTCCATAGATTGATTAATATTTGAATCAATTGACATGTCAGATACACTTAAATTAAGTTTCAAATTCAAAAATAATTATAAATTCGTATAATAAAACCATGCAGAACACAATACAATTCCCAATCATGACTGGCATGCTTCAGTTTTCTAGTCAATCGAATGTACTGTGTATGCAACATCAATAAAATTAGAAGAAATTATAAATTATAAACCTCAGAGTTTTCAATGAACGTGATGCATTCAATTAAACATAGCCACATCATTAAGTAGAGCCAGAAACTTCATACCAGGGTTGAGGAGACGGAGTCGCATGTTTTAGGGTGGGGTCACAGTCGTAGTCGGTTTACGAAGTCAACTCCGAAATTCGGAGTAGGAGTCGTTCACTCGGTTGTAGTGGAGTCAATGTCGGAGTCACTATGTTTGGCGCCTTCGACCCTAATTTTTGCTAAAATATATTGAAAATTGTTTAAAACCAAAAGTAAACAAAACCGAGTTGAAATACTCAACTAAAGAGCTAAAAAATTTGCAATGGTTATATACGTATACATATACAGGGTGTTTCAGAACTAGAGGTAAAAAATGAAACTACACATAAAAAATTGCAAAATAATGCGATTGTCAGGCAAAACATAAATCTTAAAACTCCACAGTTTTCGAGTAAATCCAAGTCGAAAAGTTCTTAAATCTTAAATATTAAGCGCTCACGCACCAGCTGCCAACAAAGGTAGATTTTAGGTGATTAATGTGCCTGCACGGAGAATTATTGAAAGGAAAATGTTTATAGAACAGTGCATGTTTGCATCTAATCTGAAAATTAAATTCATAGTACTAAGTTAAACGGGGAAGAGCATTATTTCATTGGTCATTTATTAACTACACGTTGAACAGTAAGCATGAAGCGCTCCACGAATGCAGAACTTGCTGACATGCATTTCATGTACGGAGCTGCAGCAGGAAATGTTTCACTTGCTTCACAGTTGTACATAGAACGCTACCCTAATCGTGAGGTTCCTGGACACAGGTTCTTCACCAACTTACACAGAAGATTGCGTGAAAATGGAAGCTTCAGGGTACAGAGACAGGAAACAGGGCGTCCACGCAACGGTCACCTAGGACGAATCATTGAACATTTTGAGCAAAATCCTCGTGATAGTACACGCTATGCTGCTCAACATTTAGGCATTGCAAGTCATGTTACTGTATGGCGAGAACTCCACGGTCAAAACTTACACCCATCTCATTTTCAGAGTGCAAAGTTTGCTTCTTACTGATCATGAGCCTGGAATGCAATGTGCTCAGTGGTTTTTGTAAAAAGAAACAAATTATGTCGGTTTTCCGAGGAGAGTCCTGTTCACTGATGAAGCATCTTTCACCCGTTGTGGTGTATTGAAAACGCACAATTCTCACCATTGGGCAGTCAATAATCCTCACATAACTCATGTTCATCAACATTGCCTCAGCGCCAACGTGTGGGCAGGAATTGTAAACGACAACTTAATTGGTCCATAGTCGATGCCTTCACTTCTCACCGGCCATGCTTACAGGTTTTTTTTTTACAAGTACAAGAAGTTTTGCCTGCATTATTAGATGTCCCACTGAACATACGTAGAAGAATGTGGTTTCAACACGTTGGAGCACCAGCACATTATTTCCTTGGATCACGAGAGGTTTCAGATGAGCAGTTTCCCAATACATAGGTGGATTGGCAGAGGCGGCCCAGTGACATGGTCTCTTCGCTCACCAGACATGACACCACTTGATTTCTTCCTGTGAGGAGGATGAAGGAGCTGGTGTGTGCCACTCCTATACATTCAGAGTAAGATCTGGTTGCCCGTATAGTTAAATTAATGCTGCAGCACAAATAGCTGAGAAACTTAATGTTTTCACATCTGTGTGGTAGTCAGTTCATAACAGATTTGAAAAGTGCATTGAAGTTCACGGTAGTCACTTTGAACACCTTGTGTAGTAACAATAAAATTTATCATTTGTGATTGGTTATTTGTATCTACAAAAAAAATTTAAAAATCATTCTTCAAATGTTTTCCATTATTATGATTGGGTAATCAATGACACAAACTCTCGCGAATACAGTAATTTTACTTCTTAACTAGATCACCTAAAACCTAATTTCGTTGGCAGCTGGTGCGTGAGCGCTTAATATCAAGATTTAATAACTTTTCAAATTGGAATTACTCAAAAACTGTAGAGTTTTAAGATTTTTGTTACTCCTGAAAATAGCTTTATTTTACAATTTTCTATCCATAGTTTTATTTGTTACCTCTAGTTCTGAAACACCCCGTATAAGATACATACGAGCAAGAAATATAATTTTCAAACAAAAGTGATAATGCATATTTTACAATTAAAAAGCAGGAATTGGTCATTGACAGCATCGCAAATCCATTCTGTTTATTTCTCCATCAATACAAATATAGGAAATAAAAACTAGTTATAAATGCGTTGCATTGCATGTTAATTGCAAGGCAGCTCAGCTGATGCAATACATTTTACTCACATATACATAGAGTGCCAACTCAGTAAGGTCTTGAGGGAATCGAACGATTATGCCTTATGAAATTTTCAAAATTTTATAAAAATACTTCATGAGTGAAATAACCTCTGAGGTATTCACAACATGTTTATAACATTTGAATAAACATTTGTAGCCCATAAAGCTTTTGGAACTTACTTGGAAATTAAATTAGCTTATTCTAATGTTAATATCTGAAATACAAGTTGATTTTTCAGCAATACGTAGTACTTACGTGCTTCATATTGATCTTTTTGTTTTGTTTACTTCCCAGTTCTTAGGTTAAATTAACATGTACTTATAGTGGAAATTTTTGCCCATTTCTACTAAGTTATACCTTGAATGATGTTTGGTTCTTTCAGTGTTATATTGTCTTTCATTATTTCATTATTGTTTTATTTTTATCTTCTGATAACTTCTCATATTCTGATCTCCTGCTTACTTGAAAAGTGAGCCTACTTTAATATGGAGATTTTATAATTGCATTTTTATAATTTCAAAAACTGAAATAGCATTGGCTTTTTGGCAGGATATGATTAATTACTTCTTCATGAGGAAAATTTCCAAACATTCCAAGATAATCAATATATATATTGGGTTATATGAAAAAATTGAGGTACAGGGTAGCCCACAAAAATGTCCACTCTTTTTTTAATCGCCATTATTCAGGAAACAGAGGCTTCTACCTAGTCTCATTTTTAAAATGTAACCGAGGTGTAGTGAAAACAATAACACAACACTAGCAAAAACCTCACTAAGTCACACACATTTCGTAACTGAGAGCAATGCACTGCATCAGCAGCTTTGATTGTCGCATTTTATGCGATAGTTTGAAATCTCATGCTGAAAAACGTTCCCAATGGCACAAAAAATACAAAATGAATAGAAAATGGGTGTTTATTCAAATAAGAAAGTATTGGATATATGGTGACCAGTTTAGAAGACAATAACGAATGGTACCATATTATATACAAAGACGCTAAAAGTGGCTTTTATTTGTATAAAACACAAACCAGAAACGTTAGACCCGCTGAGACGAAAGCAAAACGACCTTTGCCTACAAACGCTGTAATATGATATAGTGTTAAGCGATGATATGGTACCTGCACTGTATTGTTACTCTGCGCAGTGTAGATACAGAAAATCAAAGGCAGTGCAAATCCTATCTTCCTCATCTACAAATTTATTTCAAAATTGGTGTTTCAACCATAGTAATTGAATCAACTATAATAATTTTGTTGGATTTGGTGCATACTTTGTCTTAGAAAGAAATTGTTCATGCTGATCTATGCTTCTCAGGGTAGGCACTGCCTACCTGGCCACTCAGACATCACGTGTCTGTAATATGTGTATTTGCAATTTTGAATATTAATTTTTAACATTCCAATACCAATTTAAATGCCATTTGTAAATTAAGAATATAATAAACATATATACTAGTTGCAATACCTGCAACTATTAGGAAATAAAATATTGATCTTAAAAATTGTGAAAAGGTGGAGTAGGAGCCGCAAAACTCTGGAAAGGTGGAACCGGAGTTGCCAAATTCTGAAAAGGGGAATCGGAGGCGCCAAATTCTGAAAAAGTGGAAACGGAGTCGCCAAGTAAACTGGCAAAAGAAACCGTTATCAGCTTAGTGAAACCAATGTCAGTAATGGGAATGAAGAATATA
Organism: Platorchestia sp. MABIK; assembly: GCA_014220935.1. Classification (NCBI taxonomy): domain Eukaryota; kingdom Metazoa; phylum Arthropoda; class Malacostraca; order Amphipoda; family Talitridae; genus Platorchestia; species Platorchestia sp. MABIK. The sequence goes on from JACJUY010003534.1 coordinate 82,769, forward strand.
AGACAAAGACACTGAAGCAGGAGGTCAGTTGCTAGGCAAACCGGCCAAGCAAAAAAGAGTGAAAACAAAATGTAAATCAGGTCTGCCTAACTACAAACCTGAGCCCACAAAATATTCCTGCGACAAGTATTGTCTAACGTGTGAAGAGTAGCTAGGGTAGAATATATCAATGAATAGCGACCACATTGGTCGATTTTGACCCAAAAGCAGAGAATTCATGACAATTTATATTTCTGTAATAAATCAGAGAAAGATATCATCGGTGATAAGATTACCAGAGGTATTTTTGTAACATACCTTGAGTCTTGATAGAGGTCGCAATGCTTTCAAGGCATCTGTTGGCAGGAGTACAAAGGCACCAGGAAAGATGTACAACAAGATGAGGCCCACACCATCCACATGAACACCCTCCCTGCAATCAGGACATAGTTACAAGGTCATGAGTTGATCAATAATAGCTCGCATCACATTTATTATTGGATAGCAATACGAGGCGCAACTGAAAATAGAAGTACAATAATTTTTGGGTTATGCAACATAAGTAGTAGCATAAAACAACACAGGAATATCAAAAAAATGATCCTAACTAAGCAACTTTAATTTGCGAAACAA
>JACJUY010003534.1:90845-107587 GCA_014220935.1 Platorchestia sp. MABIK
CTTGAAACACCAATAAGGATATAAACACACATTTTACTTTAGGTAATATACCTTACAGCACGTCTCCAGTGCTCAAAGCACTACTTCATCCAAGGTTATGAAAGAAAAAAAATTACATTGAATCAGACTTGTGTAGAAATTCCGTTGTAGAATACGTTGCTGTCTTTTCATGTTCAATTTGTATTTCAATTCACACTAAGAAAAAATATTCGTTTTTGATAAAAATTCATCATTGATCAAATAACTCACATCAAATCATTTCACGTAAAATATTTTGAAAAAACCGCAATGTTCCACATTAGCTTGAATCCAGTTGTAAAACCCAAATTTTGTCTAGTTCAAAAACCCTAGGAGTGACAATTTGAAATATACCTTTGTACACCGTTGTCCTTTTTCCCATGGCAAAAACGGAAAAAGCATCCTCAGTAAACCCCTTTTATTCCCAAAAACAGTCAAGCAGTAGATTTTAAAGCTTTAAAATTGACAAGAAAAAAGTATTCCTGAAGTTGATGGTCCCCTTGAAGTTAGTTGAAATGCATTCTTAATGTAAGCTTAATAATGGTGATGAAACGTAAATTGATTGGTACAACACTAGCAGTAGCTTTATCAAACATTTCTACATTATTCATTATAAGGTATATCCATTTTATGAGTTGCTTTTTAAAAAAAATTTTTTTTTTTAATACTTCCTTGCTTAACAAAAATGAAAATTTTTGGTGAAAAATTTCATCACTATGCTAACAAGGTCAAGAAATTAGCTGTAAATTCTTGAAGTGTTCTACAGTATAAAACTGAGCTCATAAAGCATTGCAAAAAACATAAAAAAAAACAATTAGAGCTTAGATTTCCCACAAAAGCTATTAAACAAAGCCCTTCTTTCAAGCCGAAGTAAATCTCATCTTTGCTCTTCCAAGAGATGTTTAAACTTTTTCTAAAATGGGGTAAAATTTCCTAAAATAATGATATAACTAGAACTAAGAGAGTGAAGACCTACAACAGGCTGGAGGAGAGGAGGGATGTTGTGCGCTTCAGTTGGGTGTGGGGAATGTTTGCTGTGGCGTAAGGAATGTTTGCTGAAGAATGAGGCCAGGCTTGCAGCAAGCCACTGCAGCACATTGTACAGCAGCAGCACCACGCTTGGAGCCATGCTCACCAGTGACACCCAAACGCCAATGCTGGAACACAATGTCACAATTAAATTCAAATAAAAAAGAAATTTCCTTCCATCACAATCAAAGATTCATTTTAAGTTTGGCTTTTTTCATGCTACAAAAATCTATTGCACATTTGCAATGATAGTGTACATTATTTCTCTAATTAGATCTTCATGCAAAGTCAACATTAATAATAATATGCAACAATGGCTATCTAGTATCACAACAAATTTCAGGAATATTGATAAAAACAGCCTCAACAGTAATTTTATCCACCATGCAATCACTGAAATTTCATTCACTTATAAAGTTGAACACCAATATTTCTATTCCAGTCTTCAACAATGTTGAAACTTAGGCTTAAAAGAACTTATTCAATCTTTTTTTATTTGACAACAAAATCATAAACTTTAGCATAAGCATAACTAAGACAAAACTACAAAATTGTGTTGCATTCAAGTTTACCTGATCCATAATTTTGTGATGGATGAAAGCTTGAAGCTCCACTTAGAAAGTGGTCTATTCAGAAGTGCAGTAGACACCCGCACTTGCAGGGGCCTGATGACAAGCCCCAGTTGGTCCACAACATGCAGATATGGCAGGCACAAACAGCTCTGGGTTGATGTAAAAGAACAGAAAAACTATAAGAATTTTCATGCAAACAGGACATCTCAAAAACAGACAACCATAAACAATCATCACAAATTGCGCAATTGAGTTCTACAATCATTACAAGTTAACTACTACTTGAGTACCTACTTGTTAGTGTTTCATTCAGAAAAACTCTAAAGTGCTTCCTAAACTCAATGAAAATAAGTTACCTCTCTAAAGTTACCACACAGCAGCATTTAGAATATCTCATAAATAATGAAGAGCCCTTACATTTTTGACATAAGTCATTGTCTTCAAGTAAACTCTCATGCCAAACTAATTACAAGCTCACCACAATTTCAAAGTGTAATTTCATGCTCTCTGATTTATGATTATGAAACAAAAGCAAAAATATATTTTCCTGAACACTTCAACATTCCAGTGCTTCACCTGAATATCAATTTAAATTTTAGTCATATTCAAGTCTTACTGACTCAGTTTCATACTCAGCCTCCAAATATTTAAAATGAATCTAAATTTCAGGAATAAAAAACCTTTTTACAATACAATACATGTCATAACTTACCACTTCATCTCATTATTTCAACTCATGCAAACATTTCAACTGAACCTGTGTTTATGATTTTATCAATGCATACATTCGACCCAATATAATTACTTGGCATATAACTAACTTATGAATTCAGTACGTTTTTGTACTAAAAAACTAACTTATGAATTCAGTTAATTTTTATACTAAAACCCCAATTGAAATTTTTCATTTTATTGTAAATATTGCCTGGGCAATGTGAGTTTGTTTCCAAGATTCATTAAATGATTACAGACAGTGCAGTGATTTGGTAAGCTTACAATTCAAGAAAAACTTGCCAAATATATTTAAAGCAACATAATAGTGCAGATCAATCTCTATTGCACTTATTCAATGGTCTGATGATTGAAACAGAGAAAATGAGTAATCAAGCAAAAAACACACATAACAATGCAGCAGAAAATACAGCACTACACGAACATTTACAAAACTTTCTTTTGAGATACATTTAACTGTGTATCTCATCATAAAGAAATTTGGTTAATATGTGTAAAAATTCTAAATTCATCCAACATAAATAGCGTGAGTCTCAAATGAGACCATTTACAAATCATAAGTGAGGTTGAATAGAATTTAACTCTCACATACAGGTAGTCACAAACTTACAACCTGCCCGACTTGTGACTGTTCAGCTTTACGACCAACCATAAATAAAAAAGTTCATAAATTGCATATATATTTGGGTATCAAGTATGTAAACATCATCAGCCTAGCCGATAAGAACGATAAAATGATAAAGATTTATTAACTTAAGAAAAGGTTGAATTTAGACACAAACTAGCTGAAGAGAGCAGGATACATACTAATAGTAATACAGTCATACCTTACCTTACGAAAGACCCAACTAACAAATAATTCAAGCTACGGAACACCTTGAGTAAAATTTTTGTCTCGGGGTACAAAAAAATTCGAGTTTTGAAACGCAAAATCTCAAAAATTCAAAAATACGTGCTCGGCTTTGCAGCCGCCCAAATTCCCTGAAACGTAAATACACTTGTAGCATGCTGTATTTTGTTTGAAATTTGCATGATGGAGTTGCTCTCCCATTGGCTATTTATAACATCCCACTGGCCTCCCATGGCTAGGAGGAAGCTGTTTCTTTGCGATTTCCACGGTGCTTTTAGTGTGATTTTGACCCTCATTTGTCACGGAGTTCTGACTAACGTAAAGGACAGAGTTACTGTTTCGTGAGTTTTTCTAGCGTGCTCATTGCAACTTTTTTCATCGTAATTCATCATGGGCCCCAAGAAAGTGATTCCTGGTGCAAGTGAAGAGAAGAAGCTGGCTCTGTTATCATTAGAAGTAAAACAAGAGATGACAAAAAATATGAAAATGGCATGAGGTCCATCAACACAAATAAAAGAAATACTGGCAAAATTTTGCGAACTTTCTGAATTCATAGAAAAAACCCTTCCAAAAAAGTGTTCATGAGTCACGCTATTACACTATCATGACATATGCTTTGTGCATTTTAGGAAAATTATGAAAAGTCATCAATGGCAATCGTTGTTGGATTGATATTTCATCAAACGTCCATCACCAAGCAGGCAAAAAGCAGAGGTGATAATTAAAACCAGTAAAAAATTATGTGCAAAAAAAATCATATCAGAAAAATGTAACAAATTATAAAAATCTAAATCTTAATTTAATGCTAGGTTTTTGAATTCATAATTTTAAGGAAAATTTATTAATATTGATGGAATTAAGTTGTGTTTACATATGTATGTGTATGAACATTTTCTCTCAGCTGCCAAATGTTTGCCTCCTCCTCTTTAACCCACCATGAACTTTGCTATGCACTCGCCCTTTCATGTCTGAGGCATAGTTGCCCAATCCCAATAGTAAATGATTTCCATGTCTTACACATTTTATTGGTTTAATAAATCATTTTCTTTTTTTCTAACACATTTCAAACAAAATTGGTATACTTTTACAATTTTTAAAGGGTTTATGGGGTAGTATTAGAGGCGTTGGAACAAATCATGCATTTTACATGGAAAATGAGACTACATACAAAAAATCATGTTGCAAAAAACACTTCTGGGACAAATTGATTTTGCAAGGTAAGGTATGACTGTAAATATTCAGACCTGACTTGCATCCAGTCTAATGACCTATTTTTTAGAACCAAATTTGGTCTGAAGTCAGTATGCATAAATACAATAACTGCAGTAAAAAGAGTCAAGAAAATATATGGTATGCTAGCAATTTCAAAAGCAATGCTTTTGACTAACATTGCAAACCAGTAGATTATATGATAATGGTATAACAAACAAATGAAATACTGAATTACTCTGACAAAAAATAGCAAGCTTCCCCCCTCCATTTCTTACCTTCAAAATTAAATCTGTGACCAAGAGCAATACATGAATCAGGCCAGCTATGATCAAAAGTGTTGACACTTGCATAGCTCATAATGAAGTGCAAAATATTGGAAGAAATTTACACCAGCTAGCAGATCACAACTTCACACTACAGAAAATTGCCACTGAATTAATAAAACACAATAATACAAAGCAAAAAATTCATTGCACATTTGAAAATTTGAATTCAATAAGTGAAAGAAAATGAATTCTTGCAACACATTTGCTTGTCATCTGTCCCACTTGGTATTACAAAATAAAATTACATACAAAGGGCTACACTCTGCTTGAAAGAAATTGGGTAAATAAGTTCAATTGTTATAATGTTACCAAATGCTCTCACACTCAATTTTTGTTTTATTTCTTTTTTAATAACATTCATTTTGCTTGTAAATTAACCTTATATTGCATTTTTAATTCATTCCCCAATCCAATTGAATGAGTTTTTATAAATCATCCATTAACTTATTTCACAAATGGTATATCCAGAAAAACAACATATTCATCATAAATGCACCGTGTGTTCCAAGATTAACTGTTTACATAATTGGTAAATGTTCCATCATATTTTTTTTTTACATTTTTTGTTCGATTTTCATTGGTTCTTCATGATCTCTTGGTTACCCTTGTCTCTTGACCATTACTTTTCATAGCCAGCTTTCAAGATTTGTTTTCAATTTGCTTTGCTTGATACCTGTTTTAGATCTTTAATTTTTTCATTTTACAATGAACCATTTTATTAATATGTTACATTTTAATTTAGTTGCTTGTAATTTGTATAAAGTTGACTTATTCCAAGCAGCAGGATATCTACTGGAGCGCACAAATTTTGAAATGATCTATATATAGTAACTGCCGCTGCTCAAGAGTCACTTCTCGCCATAAATAGTCGCGCCGCTAAATGGAATGAATGAGCTTATGACTATAAATAGTTTCTGCTACTTAATAGGATGAAGGTGGACTTAATTTTTTTTAAATGAATGAAAATGACATCTTTATAACAGATTATTTGAAACATACATTAAAAAGAGAAGAATAAATTTATATTTGAATAATTTTTACAGTATTAACTTGTATTAGATTTTAATTTTTGATATGTGACTTGAGAACTGATGTAAAAAGTACTGGTGTGTTCATAGACAGCAAATTTGTGTTTTAATGATCCCAGATGGAATGGTACATCTGAAAATGGCTGATTTTCCAGAGACAAAATTGAAAGCGTACACAGAATGCATAAGAAGTTTTTATTTATAAAAGCATGCAAGTTTTTTAAAATTATTACTTCTCATTACTATTAGAGGACATTATCATTATTGTGATTAGAGGACAATAAAAATCAAAGAGTCAATAAATTTCAAATGCTGGAAAAACAAATAAGAAAATGATAGCAAAGCAGGTAAAAGAGCAAGTTTGCTACTCCTGCTCCACAATCATGTACCACCCATATTGTCGTCTAGTAGGACACTCAACTAATTGTTTAACTCTCTTAAAATTGTTTGAGAAACTGAAAAAATGCCAGACAACACTTTATTGCACGCAGTCTTTATATTATAGCGCTGCTTTTGTGTAGCAGGCGGAATAAACTAGCAACTATACACGGCGCTTAATGGGACCAATTTTAGGACAAACCATAAACAGTTCTGCCGCTTGGAATGGGTTAATTTTGCTAGTGATAGCTATTTGCTCCAATGCTTATGAGCTAGGTAGCTCATAATCTCCTTCCCTTCCTGTCAGATAATTGTCCCTTTGCCTTCCAGGTTGTCATTCTTGATGTCAATATATAGTTCTCTGTTTGGCAGCCATTCACCTCCTGCTCATATCAGATTGGGTTGCTTCTCCAAGCTTACAGGAGGAAATAACAAATTTATATTAAGGATAATGAATTGTGCATACCATTAGCAGCTTGAGAAAGGTGTTCATATTTATTTCAACTTAGTAATTGATGCTAAATACTTTGTAGCTTCAAAACCAACACCCTGAACTTGAGCATGGAAAGGAACTCCTACCAGCAGATTCGTAAGTAAAATAGGTACATTTACAGATGATTGTTTATAAGGGGAGAAATGTTAATTCTGTGGTTTGGATACAGTAGTAAAACATGCTCTATTGTTTCTTTCACCTCACATCAAGAATTATCAACCACAGTGAAGGAAGCTAGGTGTCTCATCACAACTGCATAACACACACAAAATCTGGCCATTACTGTCTTAAGTGATCTGCTCTTGCTAAAGGCACACGCTAATGCTCAATTCTATGCATAATTTGAGTTAGGAAAATTTCCTTCCTTGGTACTTAAGACATCCTCTTTGGATTTTTCATAGTTTAAAATGACAACATGAATAGATCTCACAGTTTCTTCTATTGACAGAGTCAGGATGTACTACTGTAGAGTGTGAATCTCTTTAGGAGCACAATACACTGCTTCATTCCCCTCAATCTCCTTTGTGAGCTGGAGTAAATTAAAATTTCATGTCATAGATTGCACTAATAAAACTAAATCTATTTTAAATTTAAAGAAAAAACATCCAGGTAATCAAAATTTGGCTTTTGATTTTGAATGAGAAATGAGAATTCAAAAGTCTACAATAACTACTAAAGATTTCTTCCCCCATTCAAGAGCCTCATACATGTTATTATTTGCATTTGCAGTTTAAAATTGGAATTCAAAATAGTCCTTTACTGCAAAAGATGCAGAAGGATGGTACTGGCTCCTTAATCAAAGCTATCATTAAAAATGGCTGTGCAGTAAACAAACTGGGCATTCAAGATATCAGAAAAATTTGCATAGCCTAGCAGGCGGATATACAGGAAACACTTGTAAAAAAGAAGTTAATGAGAATAGGGTCTTACATAAAGGAGGAATCAGTTTTAAAATTTCCATACAATAGACTTTGCTTGAGCATTTTATTGTAAATTTTGGAGAGAGGTTTGCATGAGCCTTGTGTGGTCACTTGAATATCTTTTATTTGATAACACAGGGCTGAAGCTGTTCAAGTCTGCAATAATATATACACAAATGTATCTCCTGATGAAGTGTCTGAGGAGGTATGCACAATTCAATTGCCAGTAAAGAGACAGGTGAAGTTATCTGACACCCTATGGTCATTTTAACATATGCACTGATTCAGTGATGCATTAAGCCTAGCAGTGAGTGAGCTAGCTGAAGTATAAAAAGGTGTAGTGTATTCTAAAAAAAGTCTAATAAGAGGTTGATGTAGCTCAAAGAGTAATTCATTGTCTGCTTCACACTCATGAAGAATAGATAGACAAAAGTTAAACCTGAAGAGGAAAACAAACTTAGGCAAGATATAATTTAGGGCTTTCAACAGAGCCAGGGCATGGTAAAAATAATTCTAGTTCAAAATTCAAAAAAATTCTTTGATACGAGGTTCCTACATCCTTCCGCGTCGAATGAGACAACAATCGCGCTTCTACGTAAAAAATTGTAGAGTGGGAAAAGTTTTGCGCATGTATATATATGTATTTTTTCTTATGTTCGCACAATAACTTTTTCCTATTGCAAAAATCGAAAATTTTTATAGGAGAAAATATGTTTAGAATTAAATTTTACATAACTGTGTTCATTTTTGTTCCTTTAGATGCAATAGAAACGTGTACAGTGAAATTTGAAAAATTTGGTAAATTAGGTAAAATACAGGGTAGTAGATCCCCTTAACTGATAATTAGCTGAGGCTGTTAGCACATACATACCGAGTTGAAAATTAATCGCAATACACATTTGTTGCCACTGATAAAGGTGTACACAATCCTAGGACAAAGTCTAGTAATCAAAACTTAGCTAAGCTTCTTTGTTCAACATTGGGCACTTTGTCATGTTCCCTGTGGCGTAAAAAGAAGAACAATTTAGCATGCAAGAATGTAGCCCAGCTACCTCACCCACGCGCTTACCGTCCAAGGAAGCTTTGTACAGCCCAGCTGTACCGTGCTGTCCAGCACTGTACTTTTCAGTACCGCAGCCCCGATGCTACATGGCCTCTTCCGTTTACTCCAAATAGCCACTCACATCCTTTCGTCTACAAGCCCAACTTGCGGTACACTTTCCGCACAAGGCTCCGACCGTAACAATGATAAACACTGTCACAGTCTAACTGCCAATAACGTCGAAGGATAATGTACCAAACGCACAAGCACATGAATCTCACACGAGCATGGCCACTCACAGATTGATGCTGCTTATGGCTAGCACACCGACCGTCTCTCCACCGCCAGGGCGCACACTCATACAGCGCCCTCTAACGGAGCAATCGCCACATTCCCATAATAAATAAATGCACTAAAATTACCCCATAATATGACATTAGCAGGATAATCATGCAGGACCCGGGCTGCCAGTCAACTTTTTCCAAAATCCCCAGACTGACCCCGGAAATTTCCCCAGATCGTAAAAAAATTCCTCAGATACTACTAAAAGTAATAAATAGGAAATTTATGCTTATCTTTAATACATTTTTAGGTTTATTTTTCATTTTCGTCATTAATGTCAGCATGAAAGCCAAGAGACTTTGATTCTGTCAATCGGTTCAATCGGTGTTGGTATCTTTGATGGGCGGCTCCACTTAATTCTTGGTCAGTTTCTAAACTTTTTACTGGATCCCACACAGCACACTTTGCATTATTTCTTGCTAATCAATGCTTGGCAAGGAAGCGTTCTTTGGCAGTTTTTGATTTTAAGTGTCGTGGTTTACGCTTCAGACACCCTACGTGGTGTTTAAATAAACGTTACGAAGAAGGGTTCGTTTGGCCAACGATCACCTTTCGAAAAGAACCGTATTCAGAAAATATATTATCGTCGATAAGCACAGCATGTGCTTGGCTCTACGAACATCGCAACCAACGGTTACTTCAGTACGTCGAGAAGCGTCGTTTGAAAGCTACCCCACCTTGACACCCCCACTCTGGAGTACCGCGTCACCCACCAGCGTCTTGAGGGAGCTGCACTGCCGGATACTTCCATTTCTCTTCACATATCTAAACTCTTTTTCGTAGACACTTAATGTCTTATTCGTTCTATGTAAATTACTTGTTAATCAATATGCAAACGTAATCTAATCTAATTATCTGACGACACTTGCTTTTTCCGGTAAATTATCAACGTAAAGTATCATGAACGAGAAACGTGTATGTTCGCAAACGTGACAGCGTCGCTGAGACTGCCAGTCTGAGAGACTACTTCTGGGCATTACCGACTGAGCCGTGAGAAGTTGAAGTCGTGTTACGCCTTGCTGCCTTCGGGTAAGCGATGGCACTGGCAGTCAGATGAGTATCAATCCTTCATGTATCCACCATTACCATTCATTCTTGTTGTCTCACGTGTAGGATCGGCATTCGCTTTCAGTGTACGAAGCATTATTCTGTATCTAGGATGTGCGGCGTAATTTCACATTATGTAATCTGTTTCGCTGACTAATTCAGTAACGAGGCCTCACCTCGATATGAGCTTATTAGAAATAAATTCCTGTCCATCGATTGTGTTAACTATTTGAATCAGAAGTAATCTTTATTTTTTTCAAGTCATCATTTCTATATTAAATAACTAATTTGGAAGCCTGTTTACTTAATCCCTTGCAATTATTTAGCCATTAGTAATCAGAATAATATGTCATCGGAAAAAAAAGACTTATGAATACGATAAAAGAACTAACAAGGAGGATGAATCATTATATAAGGAATAGTCAATTTTACTTTTTATACAGTTAAGTTGAGGAAATATTTTTTCAACATATGCAGACAAAGGCGTAAGCAAGTGAGACAAGTCATAAAATATGAAAGGATAGCAAATTTAGGGTCACCAAAGCCATCTTTCAATTCACTCAATGATTTCCAATACTGGTGAATTGTGCATTCCTTACTGATAGGTCAGCTGCAATTAGGCGAAAACATCTCCACTCGTTGTCTATCTCATTTAGCTGAGCTTCATCAACAAGCGAGGGGATGTGCCACTTGGTCATCATCGTTAGACGCTTTCTGTTTGAAAAATTGTGCGCTGTTCAACTTTAGATTTGGTGAGTTCATAAGTTTTCTTATGCTTTTCGGATTCCATGTGTTTCTGTAAGGTAGACTTGTTCGCACTTTCGAACGTGATATTGCAACATTTACAACCGGCTCGGTTTCCATCTCTTTCTGTAGCCAGCCTTTGAATTTGGAAAATGTTTGACTGTACCACTTTTTAGGTGGTTCCATGGTGTTTAACTACAAGCTGATAATGCAAAAAAGACAGAGCAACATCGCTACCGGTAGCGCTAGTACCACAGTTAGCACCTCAGCAGTAATAAATGTAAAATGAGTGTCTGAGCCAGGCGCGCCACTGCGCGCTTCATTCGGATCCCGTACAACCGTGTATTATTCTACCATGATGTATTCGCAGAGCTGACAGAGGCCCCTTGCACTGATAATTTGATTAATTTCTAGATCGAATTGTAGTAATTCCAATTGGTATTCTACCTGTATGCTAGAAGCAAATATTAATTTAAGCAATTTTAGTTTTTACATGCAGTATATTGTGTAAACACCCCAAATTCCCTAAATTCTTTGCCTTTTTATTTCGAATTTCCCAAATCCCTAGACAATGTCCAAATTCCCAAGATCTGGGTAAAATTCCCAAGGTGTGGCGGCCCTGTGCAGGACTAGTTGGTTACAGTAATGTTGGGGTTCTTGAATGATAATTTTTCACCAGGGTTGTCAATTGATGAGGATGAGAAGAGAAAAGTTGCAATTTTTTTGATAAATAGAAACTGCAAGAGTCTCCAGTAGCTTTCCAAGAAAAGAAACAACATGACACAGCAAGAATGATGCATCATTTTTCACAAAAATGGCTTGACTTCCACCAGCAAGTGCCACTCCTCAGTGTTGGTAGACAACTATAATATATGAAGATGAGGTTAGGCTCAAATTGCTAAGTGAGTTGAGTTTTTGAAAGATCTACCATGTGAGATTAGATTAGATTATTAGTTAGTTTCAGCCTCCCTATCCGCAACAAAGGCGATCCAAAGAGAGGAACGAAGAAGGCACCATTTAGTATGGAGTTAAGGGAACGCAGAATCCATGCAGAAAGGGCATAGAAACAGTAAGATAAGAAAGAAGTTCATGAAACAAGATCAAAGTTGAAGAAGAAAGTAGTAGGTGTTGAAAAAACAGGACAGCAGTGAACCGAAAAAAAGTTGGTCCGTAACAAAACAAAAACCTATGTTATTTTAACAAAAAGAAAGCCTACCTAACCTTTAGCTCGGGCCCTCACATTGCCCTCCTGGGAGCGCTAATTCCCATAGATACAATAATTGTATCCCCTGAGGGGAACCATGTGAGATTTCATACCATAAGTTGTACTTTAAAATTACAAAACCTTTTACTGAGACTATGGCATTTCCTACGGAACCATCCTAGTACTTTTGTGCAACAGATTTTCATTTACTTCTTGAAAGTATCAGAATTTTTTCTTGCTAATTGCTTATCTTCATTGTAATACAGTGAGAACTCCCTCTAACACTTGATGAAGAATGAGTAAAATTTTCAATTTTTCTATTCTGCCAGTGTTTTCCTTCCCTTCCCCCATGTCAGGAGAAAGTTCAAATACCCTTTTAAATAAGTCAACAATGGAAAACTAAGTCTGATGTCTCAAAATAAATTCAGCAGTAAAATCAAAGGCAGGTTTAATTTCTTATATGAGAGGGGTTAAGGTTACTTAAAACATTTTCTAGTTTAAGAATAACTTCCACCAGTCTGGTTAATGCATAATCAGATTTCATGATTAGAATTATTTGGTGAAGAATTCAAGAAAGTAGATAAATGGCTAAATGAATTGGGAAACTAAAATTTGCAGCTGACTAATAACTATTGGGAGTGCACAGGCCTGAGTGTCCACTTGCATCTTGCCAGAGCTGCAAAAATTTAAAACTTTAGCCAAACTCAACTTTCTTCAGCTACCAGTGTTTGGTGGAGTTTCCTGAGCTAGTACAATGGGTGTCAATACACTTGGAGACCTCACTTCAGAGAGCAAACAATGACAAAAAAACGACTTCTCTGACTATAAAGAATCTATTGATAAATAGTACATATAGTCTACCAAAAATGATGGTACTATATATTTGAATCGCTCAACTGAGCAAGCAAAAATTTCAATTGGTGTCAAATTTCAATATTTTCTAATACGAGTAGTATTACTTCCTCAATAATTGTGTTCAAGTGCTGACTGTATCTGCTAAACAGAATGTATAATCTCTTTAACTTTCCTTATCTAAATCTTGTGCCTGCCTACAAGTAACTAATCTATCTTGATAAAATCCTTAATTTGAACATACGTCAAACAATAAGGTTATAAAACGTTTCAACAATGCCCTTGTCAAGTACTATGACCTGCAACAAACAAAACAATTATTTTTACACTATTGCTACATATACTCAAAGATATTCTTATATGAAATTATGATGAAAGCTATGCAATCAGCATAATAGTGATGTACAGATACCATTTTTAGCCGATACCGATACTCCGACACTTGAAAATACCGAAACTTTGACCGATACTACTACCGATACCGATACTTTTACAATTATATTCAAATAAAACTATTATAAGCCCTACATGGGTGTTATAATAAAATTATTCACTAATATATATAATATTATAATAAAATTGACAATAAAGTTTTTGATCATGAATAATAAAACTGCTCTTCCTCTGTTAACTATATTGTTAAAAAAAACGAAATGCAATCCATTCGATAGATAAGTGTTTCTAATCGTATTGCAACGTAATGTAGACTAGCTCTAATAGCAACTGGTTCCAAAAGTGGACCAATACAATCGAACGAGGTTTGAACAAAACTTCAACTAGGTTTGGACGAAACTTCAACTAGGTCTGGACCAAACTTCAACTAGGCTTGGACGAAACTTCAACCAGGCTTGGACGAAATTTCGACTAGGTTTGGACAAAACTTCAACTAGGCTTGGCCGAAACTTCAACGAGTCGTTGAGTAACCATGAGTCAACAAATAGATGCTAGAAAGCAAATGAAAATGACTAAATTTAATATAATGGTAAAATCGCGCTGTAAAATGCTAGATTTTGCATTTTAATACCATTTTTCCTGCTAGGTGATAGATTCGTGCTTTAATGCTAGTTGGCAACACTGCGGTCCAGTGTCATAGTTTGATTCGTTTCCCTCTCAAAGTTTTTCGGTTACGTCAGCTTTCCGCTCTATTGTCGTGTGATACAGTAATTAGCATGTATGAACAAATAAGTATTCACTGCTTAGCAATCTTTTTTGCCAACTGAGGTTATTATCCGACTATATTTAATTATAAATGATATTTTTCCCCATTTCCAAGCGCAAAATAGTAGTATAATTTAGCATTTAGTCTCATAAATAGCAGCGTGAACGCAAGCAGTATGTGTATGTACTAACACACAATGTGCAGAAGCAAACACGGCTCTTTTTGGTTTAGGGCTCATCAAATTTTCATGTTTTTTTTCTCCGAAGTATGTATTTTAGTGTGAAAAACACAAAAATGATAACCATTTTGTGGAGAAATTATTTATTAAGCTCTTTTCCATTAATATTTCATGAAAAAACTGGCGTTTCTCGGTTTGTTTTTTCCACGCAAACTCACACAGACAAGAATCTATCATTTGTCGGTGAGTGCCTCCCTGGCCTTTTTTCATTTTAACACTATGCCATACACTCTCAATCATTTGAGTGTGTGCACCTGTTGCAGGGTCCACGAAATTTTCGCTATGATTAACAGTGAGGTGTTTGAAATTATACCCTTAGTTAGGTTAGGAACACTTAATGAATAATTTGTCCACAAAATGATTTTCATTTTCGTGTTTTTCACACCAAAATACATACTTTGGCGAAAAGAAAACATTACTAAGATAGGCCCCAAAACCAAAATTATCCGCACAACATGCAACCAACTATAAGATTTTTCAAACGTCTAAAAATAGAAGAAAAATGCAAGATTCGTAATGTACGGCGATTTACATGCTAAATTAAAATACAATTATTAGCTTCGTAATATTTGACGATTTACAAGCTATATTAAAATAGAATTTTCGGTTACTTCTTTATTAAATTTACAAAAACTTTCATATGCACCTTCAACTTTATTTTATTGGTATGGTTTTTGTTAGCCTGTCATATACTTTAAGAAATGGAAATTGGGTAAAACTATATAGGTTTTAGTTGTAAAAGTATAATAATTTTATGTTGCTACTGTGTTTCACTATTCATAGAACATAGCTTTCACTTACTGACCATACGTGACTCATCGGGAATTCAAAGTTAAAAATTCAGTTAGCGGGCCTGATTTAACGCTGCAATTAAACAGTTAGCTAACTAATTTACTAGGTATGAACAGGCTCTTTATTTGATTATACTTTCACTCTCATGATTTATGACTTTCATTTTTATGCTAAAATACGTATTATGGGAAAGTATCGGTAAAGTATCGGCCGAATTTTGCCGATACCGATACCAGTAAAATGACCGATACTTGCCGATACCGATACATCGGTACATCACTACAGCATGATACTGTATTTTTGTATACAACTATAGTTTGAAATATGTACCGCAAAAAGGTTATTCTAGTCTCAAGAAACAGCCCAAAAAATTTCATTCAAGAGTGTTCCACTTCTATAATGGGTCCCTAAAAGATTTTCAACTGCTTTTCAATCCTGCACCATTTCATTATCACTTTCAACTATTAATGCATGCACTGATGCAGCCACTGCTATGACAAATGTTTGAGTGACAATACACAATGTCATTGTAGATGCCAATGCGTGTCAGTCCGCATTCATTTACCATGTACTTTTTTGATTCATAACCAAACAATGAGATCAATTGAGTAAAGCACTATTAGTTAACAGAGAGTAAGGAGATTTAAATGTCCTACATTTTATGGAAAATATTTGGTCAATATTGAATTTAATATTGTCAATGATTTTAATAATTTCATTGTTACATATAGGTAATATGATACATTTGAAGACGTTTCATATGAATGACATTGTGCTTGCAAATGCTTAGTTTTTAAGATTTTTAACTTCAAAGTTATAGGAATGTCGTAAATAAAATTAAAATAACGGACATGTAAATAAGCTGAATTATGATTTTTACGTAATGATAGATGAAGTTAGGTTAGCTAAATAAACTAACCTAAGTAAACCTAAAACAACTCGACTTTACTTAGCCATACCAAGGCCAATGTCTTCCGCCAAAAAACTTTGAGTAGTCTGCGCCCACGAAACACCGGATCAGCCATATCAAAACTGCTGCTAATGCTGTTCTTATCTGAATGTTATTTATGCTAAATCTTGAAAACTAAGCACTTGCGAGCACCACGTAATTTGTGTAAAATGCCTTAGAATGTCTCCAATTATCTAAATTTTGTAATTAAATTACATAAGTTGTTGACAACATTAAATTTGATCTTTTCAGAGACAATGATATTAGAATTTTAAAAATTAGAAGGTAAAATAGCCATTTAATATTCATTTCATTGATTACCTTCTCAGCATTTTTAAAGATATATTTTATTCCTTTCTGCTTGGACTTTTCCACTTACTATTCCCACTAAAATGTTATTTACATACTTTACCAAACTATTTTCTTTACCAAGCTTGTCTACTTATTCCCACTACAATGTTCTTATTTACATTCTTTACCAAGCTATTTACACATCTTTGGTTGCACTCTTCTTTCTGCTAAAGTTTAAACGTTCTTATCATCCTTCCATCCACTTTGACGCACGGTCTATGAATCTTCTTACTTGTACCTGGCAAACATACATTTTTTTTGTAAATGTTAAGGAGGAGCTACTAATTGATTTCCAAAATTTTGTTGCCTGTATCATGGTAAATACATTGAAACAAACAATCTTTCTTCTATGCACTTTTTGGAGCAAATGAGTATTTAACGAGTTATAGCGGTAGGTTATGTTGAGAAACATTTAATTTTGGGAATTTTCAACTGATTTTGTGTCTTTTTTTGTGTCAAATGAT
>JACJUY010003535.1:2462-20127 GCA_014220935.1 Platorchestia sp. MABIK
CTTTTATGGTGTCGAAATTTCAGCCATTGCTCAAAGCTGAGGTCCTCTGCGGACTTAGTAAGACAATATTTAAAGGCCTTCCGCAGTAAGGGGTCTTGGGCTGCAGTCAAATTGATCAGCCTGAAGTCATTAACGCAAGTAATTTACGACTAAGCAGAGCAATGGTAGGGGTTCCTCACATCTTCGGTTGAAGACTTCTTTAAAACTCTAAACGTTCGTCTGCACTTCTTGTTCCGAGTCCCAAGTTGCCACAGCGGATTCGGACAAGCTTTCGTGGAAGGTCGCTTGCGCTTGCCACGTCAGACTGTCATCTGCCGTGACCTCGGGTGCATCAAATGTTTGCGCTCCGGAGGTCTTCGGTTGATAACTCCTCGCTACCTTGGACCCTAGGGTTCTTGGACTGCCGGCTATATTGAGAAGAGTTCTCCTGAACATTATTTTCGAACAGGTGAGAACCCTTTCATGACACCTTGCTCAGCTTGTCTTATTATCTTTATTAAGCATTACCGACCCTAGTTAGGGTAAGGCAATTTGTGTGACGTAGTGCCCGTTAACTCGGGGATTTTGTGTCCACTTAGCCGGGTGGCATCACAATGGCACCCCTTGGCTGCACTACTGGGTTGGGCAATGGTTGAATGAAATAAGGAGAATAAGTAAACACGGCAATATCGGAGTCGTTGGTTTCCGAGTTTGCTGGTTCTAGTCGTTGGCAATTTTCTGGTGTATTGGAACCAAAGTTGGGATCAGTGTCGGGAGTTTGGTGTTGTAGGGTTAAGGAGTAATAGATATGAATACGCTGTTTGAAACTTTGAAAAAAATAGCAGACAAAAACATTGCACATTTTTTACCTTTTTGAAAAGCATTTTTAATCTGTTTCATTTACTTTTGGGTTTAAGTAATTACCAATATATTTCAAATAATTTTCAATATATTTCAAGTTCGTGGCTCTGGCAGAAGCCGTAAAAAATTACGTGGCTGTAGACGGAGAGAAAAATAATCCTTTTTGTTCCCCAAAGATGATGGAGGACATATTGACTTACTGCATGGCATTTACGCCACTCTGGTGTGGAGTGCAAGGTCGCACGGTAACCAATGGATTAGTGGAAGGGTGGCACAAAATTGTGAAGAAAGATATACTAAGGATTGAGCGAACTTCACCCGCATCCTTCCTTCGCACCATGTACACACAGACAAAAGGGCGCCATAAAGCAGCTGGTGATGATTACAAAGTTGTTTAAAAGAAAAGTAAAGCAAAAGGAGGCGACGACCAGTACGTACAGCGTTGGTCGAAAAATAACAAAAACACAAAGCAATCATACGTCGAAAGAGCTAATGAAAAATTCAAGGCATCTCAAGATCGTCGAGAACAGTACAATGATGAGCTCAGAGCAAAATGAGAGAATGTAAAAGATTTCTTGAAACTGAAAAAAATTTCGACCTAGAAGCATTTCTATATCAGTACGCAAAAAAAACCTAGCAAGAAAGGGAAATATGTTGAAGACAGTGACCTGGAAAGAAGCCAAGAAAATTTGGCTTGCGATAGGACATCCCAGTCAGAAGAAGAACACCTCTCGAGCAAAAGGAAAACGTGGCTCCCACATTTCAACCTCAAAATCGAGCACAAAGAAGACATTCTGAAATCGTCAAGTTGGCTATCCAGTGATGCCATTGATGCATTCGCTATTCTCATTCGAGAAAATTCTCCGCAATACAGATTTCATTCTCCTCTCACAGTACTCGTATTTAATCCAGTACCACTGAATAGTACGACCGACATGTTTGTGCAAGTCATTAACACTAGGTCTTCTGACTGTAAGTTAATAATGAACAACGATGGTTACGCAAGTGTGCGTGATAGCGGGAGCCATTGAGTCGTTGTCACAAACGCACAGTGTCGCAGAGCTGCTGAAGAAGGTGTAGCATACGTCCAACACATCTGTTCGCTGAACGGTGACCCCAGTCCCCAGCCCCAGTCATAACGGTGACCCCAGTCTCCAGTCCCAGTCATAAAGTATATAAAGGAGGTGTACACAGGCACTAAAGCCATTAAAAATCTTGTGTTTCAGTGCCTAAATGTACAACACCAAATGGACGGTTCTAGTTGTGGTCTATTCGCTCTAGCATTCTCTACGTCTGCAATAAGAGGAAAAGACCCATGTTTTCTCGTCCACGACGTGCGCAAGATGAGGAAACATCTTGTTTCGTGCTTCGGAGAAAATTCGTTGATGGATTTTCCACTCATGGCAACGTCTGAAAGCGTCAGCTTTGAAAAAGGAAAACTTTTCGAGCTCCATGGACCAAGAATCCGAAAAGAAAAAATCATCAAGTGTGACAGCGAAATGTTCTAGTATAAAAAACATACATTTCTATCATTAACACGTTCCCGCGATTCCAAGGCTCTAAACGGTTGATTTGGTCAGGTTGTAAGTAGCAAAATAGGGAAATCGATTTTCCAACTTGAATAAATTTTGATAGTTCCTGATGAATATGATAAATGCAAGTGCACGATAACATTTCAATTCGTATGGTAACAATTATCTGTAAAAAATGTTGCAAAACGGATACCAAGTCGTGCATTTATACCGGCACGTAAATGGGCAATTTACCTGTTGGTATATATGGGGCCCAATATGCGGGGAACGTGTTAGAGATCCAGTTACCATTTATTTGATTGATTTCATCTAGGAAGCTTTACATCCAATGATATTTAAACTGTGTGATAAAGTAATCAATGTGGATCATGTGAGTTATGATCATGTGAGGCAAATGGGAGCTGCGCTTCCTCCCTCCGGTAGGTGCAAGTAAAACACTATGTAATAGCTAGTCTGTTGGAGAAGTGCATGAGCTGTAATTCTAATGTAGATTAATGCCTCAAGGAAACGCATGTTATCTGAGAATTAGGAGCTAACGAAAGCGTATCCCCCTGTTGTATGTGAGTGCTCAATAATGTTAGCATTTATGATTTCCTTTTAAGAATGTTTAAATTTTTCGTTCTAGAGTAATATTAAGTCGATAGGTGCATTATTTCGAAAGTTACAAGTATGTGAACGTAGAACCGCGACAAAATGAGGCTCATCGAAAAAATCTGACTTTCATTGAGAGGTTAGGGGAACTTTGCTTCCTGCCTTCTCAAGAAGCGTATAAGAGTTTTGTTATACATGTTAGTGTGAAAGATGATTTTCTCTACAAATTTAAACCAATTTGAAGACTATAGGTGCTATAGTTTAGAAATTAGCGTAAAAAGATAATGAAGCTCATCGAAAAAATCTGCCTCCCATCGAGGGGTTACGGGAGCTTCGCATCCTGTTGTCTGTGAATGCTAACGAGTTTTTACATTTACGAATTTCTCTTAAGAAAGTTTCATTCTTTCTTTTGATAGTAATTTGAACTCGATAGGTACACTGTTTCTAAAGTTACATGTGAATGAAGTTAATGAACTTTTATGTTTTGACGCGCGCTAGTCGAGGAGGTATCTCAAGAAATTTCTGTTCTTTTCAGAAAACTGTTTCTATACTGTCTCGGCTGCGGCCTGCCGGTCAAGTTCACCCACTTGTAACTTCCGAACTACTGCACCTATCGACTTCAAATTACTCTCAACCCAAAAGAATATTTCAATCTTTCGTTTGAGAGTTATTTGAAATCGATAGGTGCATTGTTTCGGAATTTACAAGTGAATAAACTATTGTGTTGCATTAGAGGAGGGGCTTATCTGAAAAAGATCCAATTTTTGTATCTATAAATAATCGACCTATTACCCGCATACATGTACTTAAAATCGATGTTTATTAATTTTAACAGGACAGTTATTTTGACGTAACCGTTAGCGGATATAGCTCTGCCTGATATTGAATGTTTGGTCGTATATATTTTTGTTTAAATTATTATTTTACTGCATCGAAAGGAACTTCAAATTTTTCTGTTGAGACACAATGAAGAACTTTTGATTGAGAGATTTGTCGTTTGCCATCTTTCTAAAGCAATCTACATTAATCGTTATTACTCATTATCAGCAAATACACAAGCTCACTCGTTTTTATTCATCCCACGCTCAATTACTGAACACAAACTTTTGATAAAAATTCCGTGGCTTTTGCTTAAAAATTTGTTAACAGTCTCTTTTATTTGAGAAAAAATCACTGTATATAATATAAGAGATTCAGCAAATAATGATGAGCAAGTTAGTCTGCTGTATAATTTTCTGTTCTCACTAGGCTTACTGAAAATGTCCCTGATATTTTTAAGAATTTAACTCTGGAGCAACAAATTATTTCACCTCATTAGGTAGCATGCAATTGGGTGATTATTGGATACCCTTCATTAGTATTTTGAAAGGGTTTCTTATAACTCTCTGTTGTGTCGTTACTTCAAGCACAACTTGAAGTTCATTTAGAAGTAGTTGGAACTACGTATCAGAAGCCGTAAACTTCTACGGAGCAAGGGCAAGTAATCGAACAGCAAGGCTCCTAATAATGTACTGATTCCATCACTGAAAGACATTCCTCAAAACTAGCAGTGCCCGGAAGTAAACAAAGATCTTCCGGTGGTTGTAAAAGGTCGCAAAGGCAAGGCACCATAAAGGATTTCCGTTGGTCAGAGTTTCGGCCTTTTATGGCTCTTCCGGCTCCGAGACTTGCGAAACCCAGCGAGTCAAAGACATCCGGCTGTGCTTCCTTTACGATGCACATCCTGAGATATAACACTCTCTTAGTCTGATGAGTCTCTACCAACAAATTTCCTTAACTCATTCTAACAATTGAAAGAATGTAGTTATTAAGAAAACTGTAATAAAACAAACAGAGCTATGGTATGGGGGGTCCTCACATACATGGTAAATCGAGCCTCTTAGTAATATACTAATTGATGCTCGAATGTTCTCGAGTCCGAATGCGTCTATACAGCTCGACGAGCGACGAGGAAGGGGCGAGTATTTGCACGGCACCTAAAACTGTTACCATCTTTGATCCGGGCCACACGCCTCTCTCGTTGGGCCTGGCCCTACCGAACTAAATCCTCGAGCCATCGCCGCCCGACTACTGGAACATCTGCGCTTTGTGCACTTGTTTCGAATATTGAACAGCCCAGGTGTGCTGCCTGCGCAGCATTTTAAAAATCTAGACCTTCGAGCAGCGATAGAACCATTCCTTAGGCCGCGCCCAGACAAACAGCAGTGGAGCTGGGCAGAGCAGAGCAGTTTCGACCTTCTGGTAGCTGCTTGCTTATGCTAGCAAGTTAGCCGGCCAAACAAACAGCAGTGGCTAGTCCTGAGTCCGCAGCAGTTGCAATCTTGGCGCTAAGAAGAGCAGTGTTTTGTGACTGTAGTTACCTCAAATTTTGCTTATTAAATAGCTGTGGAACTGGAAATATTTCATCTAATTGTGTTTATTTAAATATATTGTTATGCTATGCTTTATGTTGTTAGCATTACAAGTTCATCCGTACACTATCGTATTTTACTTTTGATTTCCCTACAATTTTGTTACACACAATGAATTAAATGGCTTTAATACTGTTTTAAAATTGCTCCAGAAAATTCCACAAGATACTAATTGCATGACATGCAAGTTATGATTACTGATAGAATAATCTTGCAAATAATTCACTGACGAATGACCTGAAACCTTAGAGATACTTGAATCAGAAATTTTTTGCAGTGCTTTACGTGTAGATGCATTACAGAACAAGGAACTTATTCGTTCAGGCATATAAAGGTATACTTTTATGGATACAATACCCCGAATTTCGAATTAATATATTAATAAACAATTTCAAAGTTAAAAAAGATATTTTGTATGTGGCTTGCGGCACTGAGTTTCAATTTAATTGCTTTTTTTCCCCATACAACTCGAACATCAAAATCGTTTCTTGGAGAAAGTAGTAATATTTTAGTTGCTTGCTTTCAAAGTTATATTTACCAATGTAATACTGATAAAACGCAAACTTGAATAAAGTTAGAGATCTTTGCTCTTCACATTTGCTTCTCACAGATGACCAAATCTGTCTTTCCTAAGTATTACTCAGGAGAAAAAAGATAAATGTTTATAACCAAAAAACTGTTAGTTGATCCATAAAAAAGGTGTGTTTGAAGTCAATTTAAGTGCCGTGCGCCTAACACGAAAGACCTAATACAAAAATGTTCTGCAGTGGTACGCGTTAAAGTGTAGGTATTGACAATGAAAATGCTTGGTGTAAGTTTAGTTTTTCAATTAATGAGGTGGAAAATACCTATGTCCGTATAAATAACTATACAAGCCCACTTAACACTAACTTCCATGGCGTCTGCTATAAATGAAAATTGTTCATCAACGTAGTTATGATCGAAATATTATAAGATGCACCCCGATCGCAAGAATAGCTCGAACTGAGGACATTAGAAGTTCGACATCCCTCACGTACGAAGTATAGGGTGCAACTGACTGCTAGCTTCCGAGCAGTGTTGCCAAATTATATTGGCAGAAAAGTGCCGGGTTTGAAACAAAAAGATGCTAAAAAGAGCTAAAATAATTTGACATGGTGCTAAAAAAAAGAGCTAAACATATTTATTAAAATATTAAAGCTATTATTCATCATTTTAAGTGGAATTTGATGGCCATTGATAACTTCATAAAGCTTACAGTGAGCACCCTGTCTAGAAAAAGAGTCGCCAAAGCATTTATACGTTTCTGTGATTACTAATTCTTGTGAATGACACACATCTCACAAGAATTAACGAGGGAACTTCCTCTTTCAACTTTTTAAACACACCTTTGTTCACACATATACACACACACACACACACACACACTCTCCAACCATAACACTGGCATTGCTAGTACTTATGGCAATTAGGTTAGTTATGTTCAATTTGCAGGCTCACTTTTCAACGCGTCAACAATGCTATATGCATCACAATTAGTCTTTCAATCGGAATTTAAAAGGTGTGACCCAGTTTTTCAGGCTTTCACTAAAATAAATGATCAAAATGTTCAAAATTTTATGCACAGATAAATCATGTCTGTAACCAATTTGTCTTTGAAGTGTAGGTCCTGAACATTTTTTATCACAACAATGCATTTACCTCCATGCATTCTTATCCTTAATACAACTTTGCTACTTTTCACGACATGCTTGCACAGATCTATCAAATGGTCACAAGTGTTGACTGACGTGTGAAAAACCAAATAAAGTGTAAGCTTATCTTCAACATATGCAGCCCCATTAGATTTTGGTTTAAAGAATTGAGTTTTGGATACCATGAAAAAGCACAGATGTTACATGTTTCATTGTTTCAGCGTGTCTCGTTAGTAAACAATATTTTGTACCTATTTCACATTTGCAAAATAAGCAGTTAGCCTTTGAACAATCTCCTGGAACCTCACGTAACCACTTCAAATTGTTTCATTTGCAACTATTCTTTTATGAACCTTTGAGTGTGATTTTTTCACGCTTGCACTTATTTTGATGGGCTGTTTTGTATTATTTTAAGAAGAAAGATGCATTCAACCAGATGTAATTTAATTAGAGTGAAATTGAACGTGGGGTTGAATAATTATTATGTGCACAAAACAGCAGACAAATTTATTCCTCAGCAACACCAACCAGTACCACAATTCTTCAGTACGACATTGTCGACTACGGCTGTGATAATGACCATGGTATAATAATGACACTGGTGACAAAACTGCAGAAAACCGACAACGGACAAACCGTCGTTGAACCGATATTTCATTAAAACATCGTCTTAACGCGTAACAACTCTGTCAAAGCTGGCCGGCAATACAAGTATTTAAACAAACATTCAACGAAACATTTCGAAGTTAATTCAAACATGTAAATAAAAGATACTAAAAATGTGCTGCATTATTTTTCTTGGAACCAGATTTGGTGCCAGATGCCAGATGGTGAAAACTAGGAGCTAAATGTGGTAAAAAGATGCCAGATGTGGTTCCAAAAGAGCTAAATTGGCAACACTGCTTCCGAGCGGTGTTTTATCATCCAAGATGAAACGCCAGTGCTGCCCTTCCCTGCTCTATGCTGCTTGTCTGGCCACCCTAATAGGAATGTGGTGCCCGGAAAATTCCAGAATAATTAATACAAATCTGGAGTTATATATTAAACTAAATTTTGTATGTTTTAAAAAGCCTTTTATTAAAAAGACAACATACTAAATAATGCCCAACCGTCTTGCGAGACCAGTTCCGTAAGACGTTGTGGCAACATTGGCACTCCTCAAGCATTGTTCGTGGCTCAGCGGTCCATTTGATCGCCTGCCGTTGCCGTGTAAAGTCCAGATCCGTGTCTACCCCGCTACCCCTTTTATATAACATTATCGTGTCCTATTCTCATCACAACATTTACTTACTCACTGATTAAATAAACCGACTTAAGAGCCACTTCTTATTGTCCTTATTACTAATTGAATCATTAGTTGAGTAATGGGATAACAAAACCCTCCAATCCCTTCAGTGGTGACCCCTTCATACAACACCCGCCTTCATTATTTTTACCCATATGATCAAACACCCACCTCATTAGTATATTCCACATCGACAAAGCCATTTCTCACACAAACACGGTAATAAAAGGAGTAGCTCAACGGCCAACGAAGCCCGCCGGCCGCTTACTACGTCCAGCCCGGACGACAACGTCAAGAAAGAAAACTCCTTGTGGCGTACAAAAGCTGAAGACTGCGATTACACCTACCGTGAGTAGCACCCCCGTGATCTGGCACATTTTTGTTATTATTTTCTAAAATTTGCTTGTGTCGTATTGTATTTTTTTTATCTTATTTTAGTCATTTTTCCCGGTGCACCATTGCGTATTCCTCGGCCAGTGAGCTATTTCCTATTTTCTTTTCTCCTCTATAGTTTCCCCCCAATAACGTTTTCTTTGATTTTTTGTGCTACATTTTCTCCGAATCCTATCACTATAACTATTTTATTTTTATTCAGATTTTTTTTTCTCTGAAAACAAGTTCCCCAATTTCGACGTTATCTATATTCTCGATTCGCATTTTCTCCAAATTCCTTTGCTGTGACTATCCTTCCTTAGCGTGACAAGGTAGAATGACTCCCCCACCCTCGGACAGTAACGGACACGAGACAGTAGAAAATGACATTCATGCCCCGACCAACGCAGCTCTAGTCAGGCCACCGGAATTCGATGAAACTTTCCCCCAAGGTTTTTTTACCATTCTTGAGTCGCAATTTGTGACTGCTAGAATACGTACTCCCGCTCTGAAATTTCACCACTCGCTAGGTGCATTAAACTCCCGTCTTGCCTGTCATATTCCTCAAGCGATCATAGAATCAGCCGATTATGAAGCATTGAAAGATTTTGTGAAGACGCGCTATTCCAGGTCGGAGAAAGATATAATCGATGAGCTAGTCTCGCAGAGGGGTTTGTTCTGTCAGGACAGACCCAAAGAGTACCTCATGAAACTGCGCGCGCTAGCTGCGGAAAGTAATCTAGGTTTGTCGGAGGAATTCCTCGGCTTAAAGTTTGTCTCTAATTTGCCAGAGGCAATTAGGCCATGGGTAGCTGCGAGACAGGAACATGATTTAGACACTATGGCCTCCATCGCAGAGACGTATCTTGAATATTTGCCTAGAAGTCAGGTAGCGGCGGTTAGGCCAGACTTTCGAGAGAGAGCGCCCGGGACGGTAGCTCCCACAACTTTCCGAAATTATTCCCAGAACGCGCAAGTAGAGAGATCGGATCAGTACAACAGTCCCAACCTCCCAATAGGAGTTAGAGCTTTCCGTTCACACCAGCGCCCTAAAGTTTGTCGAGCACACCTTTACTATGGGAATGAAGCTAGATCATGCAAGCGCTGGCGTATTAACTACACCCCCGCCTTGCCAAGCTCTCGTCCCCCTAGTGGAGCTTCCTCCCCTTCTCGACCTTCTACCCCGTTCCGTAGGTCGGAAAACTAGCACGGTCGTCTGTACAAGCCGTGACCGTCGGACGACCGCTTTCAGTAAGCGCACGCATAGGTCACAGCGAGGTAAAACTATTAGTAGATACTGGGGCGGGGATCAGCATTCTACCACCATCCCCTGAATTAGGATACCTGCGTCCCACATCAGTTTCCCTATCTACCGCATCAGGAGAGCGTATAAGATGCAAGGGTGTGGCCGATCTGGCAGTTGCCATCAATGGTCTCGGACGATCAATTCAGTGGACGTTTGTGATAGCCGACGTAGTTCAGCCTATACTAGGTTTCGACTTTCTGGCTGCGCGTAGCTTACTGATAGATTGCGAGAATAAAAAGCTTATTGACACATTGACAGGAAGACAGATCCCTCTTTCTACTTCAAGTGACTCCTCGACCGTGTATACGGTGGATTTAACGCAAGTGGATCCCCGTGTACGTAAGATCTTGACCGACTACCCTATTCTGAATTCCCCCCTACGACTCGGTTCGACCGATACATCAACCGACTGCCCCGTTCAGCACTCAATCGACACGGGCACTTGTCCTCCTGTTCATTTCAAACCACGTCCTCTCACGGGTACTAAGCTCGAAGCAGCTAAAAAAGAATTCGAATTTTTGTTAATCGTCGGCATTATCAGGAGATCCAACTCTCCCTGGGCGTCACCGTTGCACCTCGTTCCAAAGAAGGAACCTGGTAAATGGAGGCCCTGCGGAGATTACCGTGTACTTAATTCTCTGACTGTCAGTGATAGATACCCAATCCCTCATCTTAGTTCTCTAACCATGTCTTTGTACTCCAAAAAAATATTTTCTAAGCTCGACCTAGAGCGCGCCTACCTTCAAATTCCTGTTGCTCCTGATTCTATTCCTAAAACCGCTGTCACGACTCCGTTTGGACTGTACGAATTTTTGTACATGCCTTTCGGACTAAAAAACGCTGGACCGACTTTTCAGAGGTACATCGATGCACTCTTTGTTAATGTCAAAAACGTGATCGTCTATTTAGACGATATTCTCATCGCCTCTGAAACCGAGGAAGAGCACTTAAAAGATGTGTCCAACGTTCTTTCCCTCCTTGCTCAACACAAATTGCGTTTGTCGATTGACAAGTGCAGTTTTTTCCAGTCAAACTAACCTTTTTTGGCTATGAGGTGAGCGCAGACGGCACACGGCCTCCTACCGACAAAGTAGCCGTCATTGCTGACTGTGCCCGTCCTCAATGTTCTCGAGACTTGAGACGTTTCATGGGCATGCTAAATTTTTTTCGCCCCATGATTCCTTCTTTTGCCACCAAAGCTCTTGGTTTAACCTAACTCTTACCTAACTACCCGGCAGCTAAGCAATTAACGTAGTCTGAGGCAGCAGAGCAATCTTTTAGTGACCCAAAACAGGCTCTGGCCGACTGTCCAACCCTCCATTTTCCTTCCCCTGATGCTTCCGAATATCATCTCGTTTCCGACAGCTCGAGTTTTTCAATGGGAGCAGCACTGTACCAACTCGTTGACTCTCAACCTGCTCCTGTCGCTTTCTTTTCTAAGAAACTTTCTGATGTTCAAAAAACGAACTCGACGTGTGACTGTGAACTGCTTGCCGCATTTCTAGCGGTTTTGCATTTCAAATCCCTCATCGACGGTCACTCAGTGACTCTGTTCTCAGATCATAAACCTTTAGTGTCGGCCTTTTACTCAAAATCGCTGGTAAAAGCGGATCGTCAGCAGAGGCAATTATCTTTCCTTTCGGAGTACGTAACCTCTGTTGAATATATTAAGGGCAATCTTAATGTGGTGGCCGACTGCTTGTCGCGACCGGTTTGTGCTACCTCGGTTGATATTTTTGATCTTAAAAAACTCGCCGCTGCCCAGGCTGACGATCCCGATATGCCTATGCTGAAAGAAAGGCTGACATCCTTCGATATTTCCCCTGACTTTAAACTCTGGTGTGATTCCTCTACTGACTGTCCTCGACCCTATGTTCCCCTCACTTGCCGCGAGCAGATCATAGCATTCTTGCACAATCTGGCGCACCCTGGTTATAAAAATACTGCCAAAAACGTCAAAGCCAGGTTTTTCTGGCCAAATTTGGACAAAGACGTCCATAAATTCGTTAGGTTCTGCGAAAACTGTCAACAAGCTAAGGTGAACAAACACACCAAAGCTCCTGTCAGCCCTATCGCTCCTCAATCTGATCGTTTTCACACTGTCCATATCGACATTGTCGGTCCTTTGCCTTCCGCTTCCTTACCTACTTCTTCGTGTTCTTTACCATTTAAGTACCTGTTGACTTGCATTGATCGCGCAACTAGATGGTGCGAAGCTGTACCTCTCGTTGACACCACTGCTTCCTCGGTCTCCATTGTCTTCGTATCCGGATGGATTTCGCGCTTTGGTGTTCCGTTGGAAGTGGTGACAGACAGAGGAGCCCAATTTGAAGGAGAACTTTTCAGTGAACTCTCCAAACTCCTTGGATTTCACCATATGCGCACTTGTAGCTACAGGCCACAGTCCAATGGCTTAGTTGAAAGATTGCATCGAACCCTAAAAGCGGCCATTATGGCCCGTAGAGAAAATTGGTATTTCTCCCTTCCTATCGTCCTACTAGGCTTGCACATGACTCCGAACTCTTCCATATTTTCCCCTTTCACAGCCGTGACTGGCACTCACATGCTTTGCCCTCAACCTCTAATTACCATTGCTAGACCCAGACCTTTTTCTTCGGACGTTATTCAGACCTTCGTGCAGGAAATGCAGAAAATTGATTTCCGACGTCTTTTCGAAGGCTCTTGTCATGACACAAAACCTGTTTATATGCCCGTTGACTTGCAAACTTGCAAAAAGGTTTGGTTGCGTATCGACCGAATTAAGAGAAGCTTAGAAGCCCCTTATTCAGGTCCGTACGAGGTCCTTGAGAGAAATCCCAAGTACTTTAAGATTAAGCTTCCTCAGGGCGAATCAAACGTGTCGATTGATCGTTTGAAACCCGCCTATAGCCCGAATCCTGACCCTTCTCAACCCCCTTCTCAACCCCCNTCCCCCTGCTCAACCCCCTTCTCAACCCTCTTCTCAACCCCCTCCTCAGCCTACTCCGCGGTTTCCCGAGGTTACCCCCGCACCCTCACCCCCTCCTGCCCGCACTAGATCGGGTCGTGTTGTTCGATTCAGACCCTCAGCGGACTATCAATACTTTCGTCTCTGAGGGTCGCTCCGCGTCTGGCCAGGGTAGTGCTGTGGTGCCCGGAAAATTCCAAAATAATTAATACAAATCTGGAGTTAAATGTTAAAGTAAATTTTGTTTGTCTTAAAAAGCCTTTTATTAAAAAGACAAAATACTAAATAATGCCCTACCGTCTTGCGAGACCAGTTCCGTAAGACGTTGTGGCAACATTGGCGCTCCTCAAGCATTGTTCGTGGCTCAGCGGTCCATTGGATCGCCTGCCGTTGCCGTGTAAAGTCCAGATCCGGGTCTACCCCGCTACCCCTTTTATACAACATTATCGTGTCCTATTCTCATCACAACATTTACTTACTGATTAAATAAACCGACTTAAGAGCCACTTCTTCTTGTTCCTATTACTAATTGAAACATTAGTTGAGTAAAGGGATAACAAAACCTTCCAATCCCTTCAGGAATACCACTAACATAAAACACCGCACCAGCTCTGCTCTGCTCTGCCCTGCTCCACTGCTGTTTGTCTGGCCGCGGCCTAAAGCGCGCTCGTTTCCGAAACCGCTCGTATCTCGGCTTGAGGTATTTTAACTCGGTGAGCTGAACAGATGCCGCCAGTCATTGTGATCAAAATTTTAGTATAATGTATAGATTCCAGAAATGGAAACGTAAGTAACCAGTGGTAAATAGTAAATGATGAAGTCAATTTAAGTTATTGTTCCTTGTGTCTAGACATGTATTTGTATTGTGCATTCAGCTGAAGAGTGGCAGCGAATCCTGTGACCCAATGAGAGCTGTTGGAAACTTCAAGTACTGGTGGCTTGGAAAATATGCTGTCACAGCCTTTCTATTGTTTGCTCCCACAATTTTAGTTACATTGACGAGTTTTCATTCGTGGCGTCCATGTTATATTATTCTATTGCTAACACTCGCAGTTATATTGTCAAGTCTGATTGATCTGTGTTGATCAGGGTTGTTAGACTCTATTGCAAACAGTCATATTTGTTTAATTAAATTATTGAGCCTTATTTGATCTGTGCTTGTTAGTGCTGTTTAACGGGAACGTCCGGACGCATTCGAGAAAATGGCTCGCACGATTGTTCTATGGGATCCAGATCTATGAAATTTGGCATACGTATGTTTTTCAGAAAGTAAATAGGGCTCATATTCCAGACTTTTCCCATATTTGCCATGATTGCGGAGTTAATTGGGAAAAATGGGCGTAAAAATCGGGTATTTCAAAAAGCTATCTCCTCCGAAAGTTATTACCGTAGAGCATTGATTTAGATCTCATTAATTGCGCAAAGAGTTGGTGCATAGCTGGACGTGGGCTCGTCATGAAATTCGCAGAAGTTTATTTATCATGATTTTTGAAAAAAAAATTAAATAAAAAGTCATGCACTTTTCCGTTGATTTTTTTATGTAACTTAAAAATAACTATGAAATTTCATGACGAGCACACGTCAAGCTATTGACCAACTTTTTGCGCATTCAATGAGACATTAATCATTGCTCTAAGATAATAACTTTTGGAGGAGATAGATTTTGAACTTTTATCTTCAACTGTTCAGGAAACGCATTTTGCCGCCATTTTTCTTTCTTTTCATTTTTTTCAATTGCAAGCCATATTGCTTGGAAAAATTGACGCGCTTGACTCATTTGCTAGAATTCACCGTCGATATTGAATTTAATGCTCTCACGGAAATTGAAAATTCTATTCCTAAGAATCACTAGAGGAACACATTTAAGCACATTTTACACAAATGACATTTTGCTCGCTGATGAGTAATTTTAGAGTTATTAAACGTTGAAGTTATAGGAACGCAGCATATAACAGTGAAGAAACGAACCCAAAAATATGCTGTAATATAGTATTGACGTGATGATAAATTAGATTAGGTTAGGTAACGTTAGGTTAGTTGAATAACTTAGCCTGAACTAACCTAAATAAACCTAAAATAACTTAACTTAGTGTTAGGCCATCGCCAAGACAAGTCGACTGATGCCTCTGTTCTAAGGAGGGAAAAAAATTCTTCTCGCAGATAACTGAGCTCGCGTATCACAGCTACTTGCGAAACATACTTCCGTCTCAAACTTCAAAATTTCATTAGCTTCTTTAGCTCAGCTTGAAATCAGCTCGAAAGCGCCAACGCTTGAAATCAGCTAGACACCTTCAAAGCTTGTAACTAACTCAAAAACGCTAGAAAAAAATGAAAATTATCGCCGAACAGAAGAACTGAGTCGAAAAAACCTTGCCATAATAAATGATCAGTCAACAATTGACTTCTCTCTCTTATCCCTGAAAAATCAGGAAGATTCCTAAGGAACAACGAACCTAAGAAATTCGGCTTCCTTGAAATCAACCTACGGCCCTCAGAAATCCTTAAGACAGGGACTTTCATAAAACTGGGACGACGAACAGGACTTGCCAAAATATCTATCAACTGGCATCCGAAGAAGGACTCGGCAACAAAATAATCTAACAATTGGCATTCGAAGAAGGACTCGCTTACAGAAATAATTTAACAATTGGCGCCCGAACAGGAAGACTCGACTTCTTAAAAATCAAGGAAAATAAAAATAAACGAAAATTGAAGAAAAATAATTTAATGAATAAATAAGTCAATCGACTTCCTGAAGCAAAAGAAAAATAAAACGAAAAAAAGGGACACGACTTCCTGAAAATCCAGCAAAAGAAAAGAAAAAAAAAATTGATTGTGTTCAACGTGCCCGAGAAGACTGCCCCAGGCCTCACTCCAGAGCAACCAGACAACCGTGGGGTCTTCCTCCAGCGACTACAAGTGCTAGAGGAAGCAGCAGAAAGAGAAAGAGAACGAAAGAGAGAAAGAGAAAGGGAGAGAGAAAGGGAAAACGCAGAACGAGAAAGAGAGAGAGAGATGAACGAGAATGAGAAGACCGAGAGAGACAAGCTCAACGAGAGCAGGAAATCCGTCTCCAACAACTCAACCAGCCGAGGACACCAGAAGCCAGACGGGTTTAAATACCTGATATCGCTGCATTTAACCCTGAACAAGAAGGCATTCAAGAATTTATGCAGGGTTTTGAGAATCACAGCAACGCACTCGAATACACTGAATTTGAGGCTGTTCTCGCACTAGAAAACCTAGTAACTGCTAAAGAAAGGAGACTCATCCAGACATTGGCCGCTGTCGACCGCTACCAATTTAGAGAAATTAAAAATCTATTACTGGAGTCCCACAAGATAACTCCCGTTAAATTGCGTAGTAACTGGCCTGAAGCCTGAGGAAGGAGATAACATGAGCCGATACATTGGGAGGTTGGAACAAGCGCTCAACGCATGGCTCACCGGGAGCCAAGTAAAAGAAGACTACAACCAATTAAAAAATTTTATGCTCATGGATCGGGTCTACTCCAGTTTACCGTCTTTCCTTGCTACTCAACTAAAAGACAGAAGCGGTAACACCTTAGCGACTCTAGCTGAACAAGAGGACAAGTTTCTACAAGCCTGACCCAATACAACTCTGCAGAAACTGTGTGAGAGCCGTTTGCCGAATAACAAAAACGACGGTCAAGAATCTTCCACGGGAAAACTTTCCAGAAGTTCCCTAGCGAATCGATCCTCTAATATCACAACCGGAAACTACGGACCTCTACTTTCCCATAATCAAAATTTCCAGTGTCGACCTTCACCTCCTCAGAACCAAAATTTGTAGTATCGACCTTCACCTCCCCGGAATCAGAATTTTCAGTATCGACCAAGGACAACTGAATCAGTTCATGTAGGAGGCAGACCCAACTACTTTAACCGTCCGCCGATGAACTGAAGAACAATCTTCTGTGATCACCATAGAGAAAATCCAACTCATTCTAATGCGGAGTGCCGAGTACTTAACCCGTAATCTCAGTAAAATAACTCTTCCCGAAGTGAAGGAGGCGCAGCACAACCTACTGCCCACATAAATAATATCGAAGAGTCACGAAGATATACCCTGCCACCTATTTAATGCAATTATGTTGCGGATACAACCGAACTATTACTAGGAAAATTGAAAAAGTGCCAGGGCAAACTCAAATACCAAACAGTCGAATTCTTGCTGGATGGAGGAGCCACAGCCGTATTTGTGAAGAAAACCCTAGTGCCAGAACAAAATATATACAAAAACAAAATCACCATCAAGTTAGCTAACAGCCAAACTTTCGAAGCGCCATTAGCCAACGTAAAACTCGACTGCCCATACTATCGAGGCAACATCACAGTCGTATTAATGTATAACCCTGCAACCGAAGTAATCCTAGGACGTGTGCCTGGAACAACATCCCTTCAAGAAGAACTTACGCCTCCTATCATAATTTAAACCTCTCATGTCACTACCAGAGCGAGAGCAAAGAGAGAAGAAAACAATAAATCTGAAGAATCGGAACAGCCGCAAACCCACATGGAAGAGTTAGTTAAACTACAGCGAAACTGTGCTACCACAAGACATCTTTTCAAAAAGGCCGATAATAAAACCGAAGAAATTCAGAAAAATGGCGGAATCGCTACGTACGAGCTTCACCAAGAAGTTCTCCATCGGAAGACCCTCCAAAATGATCAATCAACCGTCCAAC
>JACJUY010003535.1:29626-41078 GCA_014220935.1 Platorchestia sp. MABIK
CACCTAGGTAGAACAATTAGCAAATTTAAAGATAAACGGTAAAGGAGAAATACAATGATCTGAATTGCGGAATATATGAATCAGTTAAACACACCCCAATCATTCCCCGATCTGATTTACCTACCAACACTGAAACTAACTTAACACCCGCCGATCTTATCTAAAATACCTAAACTATATTAACACCCACCGATCTGATCTCACACACCTACACTAAATTTACACCCAATGATCTGATCTAACACCTACCTAAACTAGACACCCACCGATCTGATCTCAAACACCTACACTAAACTTGACACCCACCGATCTGATCTCCCGTAAACTACATTAACACCCACCGATCTGATTTAAACCACGGATCTACTTCTAACTAGTTAACAAATAAATTGAATCCCCTAGGCGCTATTATTTAACAGGTGGGAACGGAACACTTCAATGAGCTTCAGCCGAACAATCTAATGCTTACGCACGACACACGAAAGCACTGCGACTTACTGCTCTAGTGGGGAAGCGAAGTGTCTTCTAGTGGTGGCGGGGTGATGATAACGGGTGCGCACTCGCGCTCACAGGGCGCTTAGCCACCTTCTCCCATGCCGACAGTGACGTGTCAACCAAACACGACCCCACTGAATTGTCGGACGACGGAAGAAGCCGTTCCGGATGGTGAGGTCGCGGAGAGTCGAAAGTCCTGCGCCAATGAAGTTGATGTGCTACCGTTGAAAGCTGAAGATAGTCTCCTGATTTTGGGTGCAACAGATCTGAGGTTGGATCTGCCAACAGTGGCTTCGAGAAAAAGTCAGTGGGCGAGGAATATGATGTCGACAGTGTGAGTCGCTATGCCTGTTGCAAGATATATAATTGTCAACTGTACTATTGAAGTGTTCGTAATTACAGTTCCGCCCTGGATGCCTATGATAATAAAAAATGGCACAATTTCGACACATATCCACTGAAATTGCGGCTCACTCTAGAATTTCTTAGCCAAGGTCGGGGATACGATTTACGCCCCGGGAAACCGCTTCTACGGTCATTTCCGTAGAAAATTTCACTCTCTTGAAGGGAATCTTGCACGTCAGCGTTGTCTTCTGTCTCGTCATTTACGTCCACTACAAAAGATTCGCTGTTGTGCTGAGTCGTATAAGAAGTTGCTATTATAGGTTTACTTTCTGGGTGATTTCAAACAGCAGCAACGATACGTGCCAATAGTTCCTCTGAAGTATTGAATGACGCATCAAAAACTTTTTTCGCTAAGGTCTCGTCAAGCAAAGGTGCTAGCACTGTGATAGAGAGACTAAGATCAATACTGTCTCCTACAAACCTCTTCAAATCTGCCTGATTCGTACTGGCCCTAAAAAATGGATGTCTCTGCCATGCTGTTGACGCTGAATTGAGCAGATGGTTCGAAAGTTGTCGTATTTTAGCGAATGCGGTTACTACACTCAGAGAAATCTTGACACACCCAGGTGCGTCAACCTTGACGCACTCACTGCTCGGACGAAACTATAAGGTGACAACCAGTGTGACCACAGAGCCGAGGTCGAAAGTTTTGCGTTTTGTGTATCCAAATATGATATTTTCCAGGAAATATTCAACTATTGTGGCAATTACTAAATGCACGCAAATAGTTCTTCATCTTTTACTTCCGTAGTAAAAATGGCCAAAAAGGAGAAAACATAACATAAGGGTATAAGTTTTTTGTACACATAAACATTTATATTCAGTTTATTCTGAGAGAAAGTGTTTTCCTCTAAGTAAATGAATAAATCGCAAAATGTAAACGCAGACTAACCAAAGAGCTCTCACAGTGAGTTATTAACACTGAGCAAGACTCCGGCTCATTGGCAGAATAAATCAGCGAATACTTCGCTGCAGAATTTTGCTCTCAGATTAAATGCTGCCTTTCTTCTGAATGAAATGAAGTTCTCACATGAATGAAATCATGCAGAGGATGTATGTTATTATCTTCAGTTCATCGATCACTGAACTATTGATTAAGTACTGCAGAAAATAATTTTAATCAATTAACAGATACAGGATAAATGTAATGAGTCGAACAGCCCCTAATTCTCCGATTCTTTTAAAAATACAAATAAATGCTGAAGCAGTAGAATTTGAAAAAATTTTGCTTATACATTTATTTTTATGCTTTCCGCTTAATATCCTGGCCAAAAAAGTTTTGAAACCAACAGTGGGGTGCTAACAAAATATTGCATCACATTGCAGTGTCCACGTCGACTTCGCAACATCTTCCGTTTTTCCCCAAGGATATTGTATAAAATGGATGTTAATTGTATAGAATGTGTTTCCAAATAATCCTATAATATTAAAATACGTAAAGATTGAAAATTCTGTGAATTAATGCTGTTAATCTGATGAATTATTTATAGTAATAACTAGCATTTTGTGTGTGCAAGAATTTTCAAAAGTTCATAGTGACGATCTAAAAAAGTTTTGGTTGTCAAGCACGAGACTTGGTATGCTAAACGAAACATTTTATGACTAAAGATGAATTAACGTTTCCCGCTGATAAGATTTTCGGATTTACTTTTTATTTCATCAAAATAATTCAGGAACATCTTATGCTCGTAAAATGAAGCACGACAATGCAAGAACATAGGGATAATAGACATTAAAAATGAGCAATGAAAATGTAAAAGGCAATCAACATGAAATAAAAATATAATCTAAAATCGCAATTATATATGCACTATTTTCTTAGTTTGAATGTTTCATTTTTTACCCTGTTTAGACGCTACATATACTCTTTTCATTACCCACTTGCCTTCTTAAGGGCTTCATTTGTGGCCACTGCTGCACACGTACTCCGTCATCGTATGTTAATTTCAGGGTTGCCAACTGGCATATTTCACTGCCAAATTTGATCAATTTTAGCAGTGAAAAGTCATTTTGGCAATGAAAAATTACAATTTGGCATTTGGTATGGAAAACAATGGAATTTGGCAGTGGACGCTTTTTTTGGCATTAAACCAGCTATGAAAGAAGTCACTTCGCTATTTTTTCGTATTGAGCAAACGGATTGGCGCCTTTTTGGACGCTGTGGACATGAAGAGCTGCAACGTAAAACGTGTTATCGAAGATCAAACNTTTAGTTGAGAGATGTGCAGTGTTGGTATTGATTCTTCTAGAACGGTGCGCATTTCTTCTAAATTTGATTCGTTCACTTTGCGATACGAGTAAGTTTCAGCCCGTGGCTTGGTGCAAGCCATTTAGACAATTTTCTTAACAAGAAAGACTGGAAAATGATCTGATAAGGCAGAAGTAATGATTCCAGAAAGAAAATCACTTGGGTCTGTCATAAAGATATTTTCAAGCAGCGTTGCAGATTCCGAGGTTATTCGTGTAGGCTTTGTGATGATCGGAAGGAAAGATTGAGACTGAAAGGCTGTTAGGAAATTAGAGATTGGTTCACAGCATTCATGTTTCAGTAGATCATAGTTGAAGTCACCGCATATTATTATGTCATTGTATAAGGACCTGTTGAACTGAGAGATAATACGATTTAGTTCATTTAGAAAGAATATAGGACAGGTTGTAGGAGGCCTATACATCGTTCCAAGCACAATGCGTTTACCATCTCTAGACAGTTCTACGAAGAGTGATTCTATATGACCCTGATTCATTGATGCACCCGCTATGATTCTCGAGTCTATGTGGTTAGAAATATATGTACTGATGCCTCCGCCTCGCTGGTTTTTTCGTAGCGAATGGAAACTATGATAATTTTCAAATCGAATCATGTCTTTGCTCGAGTCATCTAGCCAGCTTTCGGTGAAGCTAATGATGTCTAGGTTATATTTAAGTTCAGTAATAGTACATTGTATCTCTTCCAATTTTGAATAGAGTGACCTACAGTTCCAACACAGGAGTGAGAAATCATGGCGAGTTATTCGTATAGTTTCGTTGAATTTTGAAATATTAGTATATCTACAGTCTTCAGAGTCGTTTAGGTTTGGATATATTCTGTTCAAATGATTAAGATCTGGGTCGATTTCACCCAGTACATCAGCGTGATCAGCCATTTAAAATTAGTAAACAGTAAGAAGTAGGTATTATATAGCTTATAAACTAAATACAGAGTCAAGTTTAAAGGGATATTCCTGTATAAAAAAACTAGCTTATGAAGTAAGAAAGTATACAGTCGAAAATCTAACGCGATTTCGTGAGTACACATAAAATTCAGTCCATGAGCGAATAATATTGAAGTTCAATATCACAAATATTGATGCAAACCGATTGCTGAAGGCGGTTTTATAAGCTCACATACAACAGTTACTAAGTTTTAATGATACGACGACAATGATATAATCAGCCAATATGGTTTACGCGTAATAACAGCTTTAGTGGTAAAAGAAGAATAAATTCACAGTAATATTGGTGGTAGGTAAAGATTGCTGATTGCGTTGTTACAGAAGTTCACATACAGCTGTCATAANTGGGTTTCCGGGTTGAGATACGAAGATGTTTCCGTCGTGTGTTCTCGGGATTCCTATTTTCTCCGGGAATTTCCTTTTGGCTATTCTCAGAATGTACATGGCGTTAGCTCGTGAAGGTATCAGGTATTCATTTATGAGTAAATTTGGTTTCTTTTCTCGGCAGGCGGTGAGAATTTCACGTTTCTTGTTATAATGTTTTAATTCAAATGCAATGTTTCTTAGATCTATGTTCCCAGTTACTGGTTTTTTACCCATTCTGGTAGCTGATGTGATGTCAGTGTTGCAGAGGTCAATGTTGATTTTGTCCTTCAGGAGCTGGCAGACTGTTTCTGTACAGATTTCGCTTGCGTGAGATTCCGGTAGTTCTCATCCAGAAATGACGAGAGTGCATTTTTTGTCTTTTATCTCTCGGCGCTGATCGTTTTTTTCTAACTGGTCGAGACGGGAAGCTAAGCTATCTATTTTTTTTGTTCTTCAAGAATTTCCTTGTGCTCTGCTCCTCTTCCCGCAATTGTTTCAAATAGTATTTTAAAGTTACTTATTTCATTTTGCATTTTATCAATATCACTATTAAATTTTGTCATCACTGAGTCGAAGTATTTTATTAGTACAGAAACCATTTCCGTGCCGTCTTTCGTTAGGCTAGACACATCAGGATATTGTCCAAACTTCGGCTGAAACTCACTGCTGTTGTTGCTGTTGGTGTTAGTCCTACGTCGTTTGTCAGGCGCCATCCTGAAGATGAGAGTTGGAGTTCGGTTCCTTGTATAGATGAGGGTTGAGCACTTACACACTTTTGATGGAGTATTATACTCTTTGCTTGATTTTTTGTTGTATAGTGCGTTTAAATCACATTTGAATCCTCATGGCGTGAGTGGGTACTCATGTAAGTCAGAAGTACATCCTTTCTAGCAGTAAGCCTTTTGTTTCGGAGCGCTACACACATCCTTCCAACACGGACGAGAAGCCTGTGTCTGTGAACACAGGCTTATATTTTCCACTATGTGTGATATGGCGAATTTGTTTTTCAGAGCAGCTAAATCAATTTTATTCAAGTTCTTTTGATGAATGTAAAAGTTCCTTCACAACAAAAAGAAGAAGAGTTTTTTACCCTTCTTGCATTTTACGTCACTAGTCGAGCAAATTTGTCCATCGAGAGAATAATGTGAGCAAATTTTGTTCATCAGAAATTGATTGTATAGTTTAGAATCTTTCAATATTCATGTTTTACTGTAACAGAAAAATTATTCACTCAACATGATCACTGTTTTTATTTGCTCAGCGATGCTAGTTTGACAGAGTACAATTTTTATTCTGTTGCGACGCTGGTAACAACGACACTTATTGTTCCACGTTAGGAGTGGAGGTGATTTGGAGGCATGGAGCGGGGGTTGAGAGGGCGGAGGTGAGTTTACGTGCGGTTCACCTCAGCGCGAGGGTAGCAACACAGCTTCACATGGACAAGCGTAATTTACACACCACACCACTCTGGTTTGCTGTTTAAAATAATTAGAACTGAACTAATTTGAAAC
This sequence comes from Platorchestia sp. MABIK, assembly GCA_014220935.1. Taxonomy (NCBI): domain Eukaryota; kingdom Metazoa; phylum Arthropoda; class Malacostraca; order Amphipoda; family Talitridae; genus Platorchestia; species Platorchestia sp. MABIK. Next base: position 35,616 of record JACJUY010003535.1, read on the forward strand.
TGAAATTCATTCTCACCATTTAGTAAGATAGAGACCACATTCATGGACATATAGTTCAAATTTTGTGTTTCGTGAAATTTTCCTTCCCTCACATTCTGAGCAATTTAGCTCCGTTGTCTTGGAGCGTCCGTTCATGACCGGCGAACACGAACCAGACTATATGATACACTTATCAATCAACGGTTGATGAATGAAAACACATTCCACTGTTTGACCTTCACCATCAGCGGGCAAATCGTAATCAATGGGTATGCATGCAAATGAACCGTGCGGAAAGTAAAACATTGCTTTAAATTGCCAGCATTTCTTCCCACTGTACTGTATGCCGTCGTAAAGCTGAAAATTTCACATTTCGCAAACTTAATACGTAAAACAAACATTTTTTGAAACCATCTCGATTTCCAAATCTGCACTAGGTACGCATGTACGGCGAGCAACGCACTGTAGCCTTGAGCCTAAAGACCTGTTTACGCTGGTACATTTTTTGTCGCAGGCTCACGTGTATACGCCTCATGTGGCGCCTTACATGAGACACGAGTGTTTTAACTTGAGTGTCTTAACATTGAACGAGCGCAGTGACACGCGTTGCTCAAAACCAGTCAGTGATCAGTGCAGGGTTGTCAGATGCAGGGAAATTTCCCTGTTCTAGGAAAATTTTAGGTCCCAAAGGGATAAAAGGAAAAAACTTCATAAACTATACGAAAACAGGGAAATTTTGCAAAAAGGCTTCATTTTCAGGGAAAATTATTTGTAAATGATTAGCCACGCACCATTTTGTGCTCAGCTATAAGACATTTATGGTTTTTGACTCCTGTTGGACGCGTTCGAACTTCGTACGTAACACGTATTGTACTCGTTCGTACTTCGTACAAACTTGGAACCGTCAGAAGCGTCGCACTCGCAGGTCGCAGCGTCAGTTCAACTTCGCATGGCTCAGACTACAGTTGCTTAACGTTCATTGTAAAGATTGCAGTGAGAGGTGATTGATGCGACGCGTTTCTGTAAAACTGAAATTTTTGCGTTTAAATTGCTCTTAAATTGAAGTAGGAAATTTTTCAAGTGAATTTGCGTAATACGTACACAATGGATGACTCAAGCAGTGGGAATGACACTCCACCATCAAAAGCGAAACGCAAACGTTTAATTCATTCTCAAAAGTTCCGAGAGGAGTGGGAAACTGATCTCAGATGCAAAGGGTGGCTCAGTAAAAGTAAAAAAGGAGCAGAATATTTTCATTGTAATGTATGTGATGTAGATGGAAAAGCTGGAAAATCAGAGGTTGAAAAGAATGCGGGAGGGAAAAAAACTCAAGAAGAACGTTGAAATTCGGAAAACCACAAGAAGTGTTTTGGAAATGCCCAGTGTCAGTGGACAACGTAAAGATACACAAGTAAAAGAAGGTGAAATTAGACTTGTAGCTTTCTTAAACGAGCACAATATTTCACATTCTGTTTTTGAACATTTAGTTCCTGTCGTGAAAGCGGCTTGTCCTAATTCGGAGATTGCCAAAGGCTTCAAATGTGGTAGGACGAAGTGTACTGCAATCGCGAAGAATGTTTTAGGAGGTAAAGTCAGTGACAATATTTGTGAGCTCTTGAAGAATCACCATTTTTCACTGATAGCAGATGACTCAACGGATAAAGGATGTACAAAGCATTTGGCATTGGTGAGAAGGGTTATTACAACAGATGGTGTGAAAGATTCGTTTGTGACTCTCATCCCACTCACCAGTGCTACACCTACGAGCTTGCACGAAAAAATCAAAGAACTATTTGCTGAAAAAGGTATACCCTACGAAAGGATTTGATTGGATTTGCTGCCGATGGTGCAAGTGTTATGATGGGGAAGCACCATTAACTCTCAAAACTTTTCAAGGACGACATCCCAGATCTGTTCGGATTGAAGTGTACATGTCACTCCTTCCACTTATGTGCTTCTTATGCATGTAGTAAGCTACCAAGAAGCATTGGAGACTTAGCAAGAGATATCCATCATTATTTCCAGTCTTCAAAGCAATCAGGCTCATTGAAGGAATTCCAGGAGTTCACCAACATTAAACCACATAAAATGTTGCACCCTTCACAGACCAGGTGGTTATATTTACATGAAGTAGGAAAGTGTCTACTTGAACAATTACCAGCATTAAAGTTATTTTTTACTAATGCAGTGCTACAAGACAGATTACTTTCAGCTGAATCTATTCATCAAAAACTAAATAATCCCATTCATCACTTGTATTTGGAATTTCTTAATTATGTTCTTCCTCTTTTTAGTGAACGAAATTGTGAGATGCAGGCTGAGCAACCAAAGCTGTATTTGCCGCGTAATCGAATATCATCAGTGCTCTATACCTTATTAGAGAGTTACATAAAAAGTTGTTACTTGAAATCTACTCCTTTGGCAAATGTACAAGTGAGAGACCCAGCCAACTTTCTTCCTTTACAACAGATTTACTTAGGTGACAGAATTGCCATCTCGTTACAAGCCAATCATAGCATTGATCCACATGAACTTCATAATTTCAGACTGAGATGTTTTGACTTTCATATCGAAGGAGCATCTCAAATCAAAAAAAAAGATTCAATTTGTCAGATCCACTTCTTCAAAGCCTCAATGCAATGGATCCTTCAAGTGTTACATCAAAGTCAATTCAATCGATTTCTACCTCAGCCAACTTCTTTCCAAGATTAGTACCATGAGTGAAATAAATGAAATAGATCGGGAGTGCTTAGAAATACAGAAATGCAATCAGATCTGAATAATGGCATGACTCAATTCTGGTTTAAAGTGGGCATGATCAAAAAAGGCGATAATACACCAATGTTCCATCTGCTCAGTAAATTCATGAACAGCCTTTTATGCCTTCCACATTCAAGTGCTGCAGTGGAGGAGGTTTTCTCTCAGGTGAATTTAATGAAAACCAAGATGAGGAACCAGCTGAACACATCAACTTTGATTGAAATGTTGCATGCTAAAGACACCTATAAAATGCCTCCTGTCATGATTTCAAGATAAAGCCAACACATCTGAAACGCATGACAGCTGATACTCTTTATCAAGGCATTTCTGAAGACTAAAGGTTAGAAACACATTTTAATGTCAATTTTTTATTTTGTCACTTAAAGTGGTTTATTTTATTTCGTGTCAATGAGACAGGGTATATATTTATACATATATGTATGTGTGCGCAACCCCAACCACATGCCCATCGGAGGCTTTATAAGCCTCTGGCATGGAGCTAGAATATACTGGAGGGAGCATAGCTGGTTTCGATCGGATTCACATTGGCTGCAAAAGTTGAGAGACTGGGGCATACACAAGGCCCCACACGTGACCACCTCTGAGCCAACCACAGACGCTTGGAGGAAATTGGCTCCTCCTCACCTCTTTTACAACTCCGCCTCCCATTTTCCAAAGCAAGATTAGTACTGCACCACCAATCAAAGGATGAGGTGTGCGTGCAAGTCGCTCTGAAATTTGTTGTTATATTCAAGGGCCTGTAATCTTTATAGTTTTCAACTATTAATGTATCTTTGCTAGTAATTCTGATATTATACATTTCTTGAGAAAACTAAGATCTGGGTTGAAATGCCCAGGTGCGATGACTCAACAGCTAAGAGAGCATTAAGCGAGCGTGTGCACACTCCACCGTGGTCTGTAGGTAACTGACGTCACAGTAGCGAGAACGGTATTGGTTACCACAGACACGAGAGAAATCTCAAAAACTGGTTCTCTTTGCGTACGACTATGCTCCCTCCACTATATACTCCCTCCACGGCCTCTGGCATCTGAGGCATGTCGCTTTCGACCGCGAACCTTCATCAAGTAAACTCCTCTAAAAACGTCTCAGACTTTTCATTAAACAACCGTACAATCGCCACGACCGTACATATGAAGAGTATACACGGCAGGGAAATTTTTAGTCAAAAATGGAAATTTTGATGACCAAAACAGGGAAATTTAGGTTGGACCATCTGGCAACACTGGATCAGTGTGTGGCCAACCGCTGTTTGAGATCGACTGCCGTCGACGAGCTTCTCTGAATTTCGTTGCTGCATCGTAGGGTACGTATCTCTTCTTTATTTGCATGAATGAAATGTTAATAAATTCGTTCATTTTTATTAAAATTCAATTGAAAGCAGCCTCCTTCTTATTACGATCTATATATACGCTGCTTTTACTATGCCAAAGGTATTCATGGGCTCTGTACATTTCAATTAAATGCAATGTAGCTTCTCATGGCAGTATTGCGTCAGCCACAATGAATGGGCAAAGGGCGACATCTCACCTAATGACTGTGTGTCGCGCCTCACGAATTCGATCATAGCGAATAGGGAACTTCGTATACACACACACAAATATGAGCCTCAGCAGTGAGCCTCGTGTACACGTGTCGTGCCTCACGGCCAAAATGTTCCCTAGTGTAAGCGGCCTTTAACCTACAAATTTCCGACTGGAAAAATACTTACGTGTTATCCAATGCAGTGGATAACACGTTGCCATGCAACTCAGGGTCCATTTTTACAATATTTTAGTGAAATTACGGTTGACTTGAAATAACTTAATCAAGATTCAGTCTCGAAATTGCGCTTTATTCTTAATTCTTTATTTTTATGAGCTGGATGGCTAGTCATTCCGTGACTACCAAAAACACCGCTGTAAAAATCGTACATTTCTCAAGTTCCAGAGCGACATGAGAAATATAACACGGGTTGTAACTTCTTAAAAACAATGTAAAAGACAATTTCCAGCTCGTCATACAGAGTGGGGCCCCAGCATTCTCAGAACGAAGCGGAAGCCCATTTAACCTGTGTCTTCTCATTTCGGAAGACTCGCAATTTATCACACTCAGTCAATTGCAGTAGACGTTTTTACCTAGTGCATTATCCAATGCACAGCGTCACCTGGGTCAATTGATGCGTTAATTCATATATTACAATTTTCAAATTGCTTGTATCTATCTACTTACACCCAATCAAATTTTCTCGTCCCCAAGTTCATCACAGTTTTAATCTTAAGCTAAGTACGTTTTCTTCAATTCCAGCACTAACAATACTCACTTTACATTGCAGATCATAAAAAGCCAGATGTGGGCTAAGAGCGCAACGTGGTCAGTGATTGCAAGGAATTATTTTCCATTGATACGTCTTAAAAAATTTATTTTGTGCCAATTAATGTTTGAGTAATATCGACTGCTTCATGAAGAAAGCTATCAGCAGAGGCGTGTCTTCCTTCATGAACCAGCGTATGGCAATTTCTACGTGCTGCACACAAGGATTCTTGTACTTGTGTATCTTGATGCAGCGTAGTGGACAGATTTGTGTTTTGTTAACTGTGCTAGAGAGTGAAGACTTCTCAATTACATGCAGTTTTATCAGATACCCAATTAACCATCTCCTTGACCAACTTTTTCATTTCATCCATCAGAGTCAGGGTTGCCAGATTCTGTGAGGGACATATTGC
>JACJUY010003535.1:41946-54619 GCA_014220935.1 Platorchestia sp. MABIK
CGTAAAAATAGCGAAGTGACTTCTTTCATAGCTGGTTTAATGCCAAAAATAGCGTCCACTGCCAAATGCCATTGTTTTCCATGCCAAATGCCAAATTGTAATTTTTCATTGCCAAAATGACTTTTCACTGCCAAAAATGATCAAATTTGGCAGTGAAATATGCCAGTTGGCAACCCTGCATCAGACCTTATTTGGAAACATATTTGTCACGTTTTCTATAATTTCAACACGTATAAAATTCATGAATATTGATGTATACATGAAGTAAGATTTCCCAGAGCTCAGAAAAAATCCTCGACACAGTACAGATCTCCTTGACCTTGTTACTAAGTAGTCTTTTCCTCGTACCTCTAACAATGAATAACAAACTGATTAAATAAATTCCTAAAAGGAGTACATATGTACCGTTTTATTTCCATACTACAAATTTTAACTTTATACTTTCATTTAGTTTCTTTACGGGCTGCATTAATTTAATGTGCGCTCTGAGCAAACTATTTTCCTTTTTAGTGACACAATGCTCATATCTTAATTTTCTCCTCACTCCCGCACATCTATTTTCTTTCGAGATGTACTGATGTGGAAGTGTTTTGAAGGCAGCAGGTGAATGCCAACATTCACATACCTCTTGATTTTGGCAACCAAAATTGGTGAACCAATCCAAGTAGGCACCTCAAAAAAATATGGATTGGGGTTCTTAGAAAATGACCTGAAAAAGCGCAATCTATTAGCAGAACGGCATTAATGGTAAGCTTTTACGACAAACATACTTTCAAATGTACGGGTATTATACATTTATGAAATTCAAAAAGGGTTTTCTTTTCATTTCAATTTTGTACCAGTGAATCATTACTTTGAAGGTGGATTTTACGTCGTAAGATGGCGAAGTATAATATATTTCAAATTGGATGACAAACCAATAGTCGATGGTATGTATTTGGGCTTTCAAAATTTACTTAACTAATTTAAGTACAACAAATGGTCACTCAAAGTGAGGGAGATACATGCTATGAAAGTACATTTGAAAACAAGAGGTCACGACAAGATCGGATGGAAAAATTCAGCAGCATGAGCATCAAATTTTTAGTACATGAAAAATCGTAAATAGCTCCAATCGAGAAAAAGTAAAGCGTGCACATAACACAGTTGTGACGGTTCCCCGAAAGGGGGTGTAGCTACATATCATCAGCATTATACCAGAAACCGTTTAACTGTGAACAATACAATTATGTTTAAACTTAAGAGCATAAAGAAACGCATCGTTTTATATACTATTCAAGGAACGAAACATTAACTTTCTAACTGATAATTGGTAAAACCTGCAACATGAAAATAAAGTAAATTTGACTGCTGACGTACAGCACAAATTCTTCACATACTTGTGAATCTTTATTGAAGAATACATGCCGACACACATTTTACAAGGTCTATTATAAATACTGTGACGTGCGATGAATTTATAAATCTCGTTTAATGCATTTTTCATATTTATTTTGTTTTTTGTGGGCTATTAGTAGTTATTTGTGGTAGTATTGTTGTTTTTCATGTAATTTGGATGCAAGACTAGGATAAAATCCCTTCAAAAATATTCCGGTGTATCTTGGGAAAAACAGCAAGCGACTTTTGCATTTTATTGAATCAGGTAGCGACTATTTTGACAGTTATGAATGTCATTCTGAAAAGAATTTTTAACGCTTACTGGTGTAGTAAAGATAGCTACGATTCGTGAATCTGTTGGAAAGTAGAAATTTTGTACTGAGACAACATTCTTTTATAGATCCAGTGCACATTCCCCAGAATACAGTGAATTGTTTCTCGACACCCACTCGTTCCTCATAACTCTGTCTGACCAGTCACGCAATGACTGCTGAAGTTTACGACCTGCGTTGCATGTACAAGAAAATATTGCCCTCATCAATTAAAAATACGCTTTTTCCAACTCTGAAATAACGCATCTAATCCCGAGGAGGATCACCCTTGTGCCAACAACACAGATATTTAAAACAAAGGACCGCTATTGATGACATCTTGAATCCAGTCTTTGTACTGATGAACAGCTGTGTAAATGGTGAAGGGAAGTCCGCAATCCTGCTTTTCCACCGCGTACGATACGATACCGGACACAGCCAAGCTTTCGGCTTGATCCACGACAAGGTTCTGCAAGAACGGACCGCCCGATGACCCGCCACGCAGATATTTTTTTTCTTCTGTAAACAGACGACAGAATTGAGGGTGGAACATTTCTTAACGTTCGGAATGTGCATTAGCTACCTATGTATGTTGCATTATCTGACCAAGAAACAATACAGATGGTGTTCTTCCTCTCAGACTGAAATACGTGATATCGCTATCAGAAGCATTATTAAATTGTATTGTTTTGTTTTTTTTGGGTTGGAGCAAATCATCAGATTTTTTAGATGTGCTTATGTTAACATAACGATAGAAAATATTTATTTTTCTTCAATCAATTTTGATTTTCGTTCACTGAAAGGATTTAATGTTTACAGTTGTTAAAACTCTTGATATCAATTATATTTATTAGTATATCAAGGGCTTCTTTCTTTTATTCTTACCAACCATAATTTATGTTTTCCTGACTCTGATTGGAATAAACCGTTTCTTGCGCTTCTCTAAAAACAATATATTTGCATCTTTTTTGGAACGAAACAAGGCTGAAAACTGTCGTGATCGATTTGATGATTTAAATGGAGTCTCCTTGTCTATTTTTCATCTCATGTTTATTTCGTAAAATGATGTGCCTAAAATAATACGTTCTTTGGGAACTTTTAAGGGGAATTCCTACCTTTTTGGGCTCAAAACGGGCGTATTTCCTTTGTTTACAGTTCTGCGTAGCAGATCATATTAGCTTAGTCCTGTGAAAATCTCACGTAGCTAGCTGCTATGGTTGTGACGGTACACCCCCTAGAAGTGGGGGTGGTGGAAACTTTTTGCACCATTTNCAAAACTTAACATTGCGTTTTCTCAACATGTAACTTATTGACATTCAAATCCCTAAGGCTTCCACAGTTTTCAACGTAGAAACGTGATATTAGTCTCATTCGACGCAGGAATACAATGGAAACAAGAAAATGCCTCGGAAACTTGATTTAAATTGAAAAAAGAAAAATTTATGGGAAAAAATTTACTTTTTTTAAGGTCAACAAACATTTTTTTTCCAAAATATTTAACTTTTTTCTAATTCAAAATTCGATAAATCCGAGGCATTTTCTGGTTTCCACAGTCATTCTGCTTCGAACGAAATCAAAATTACGCTTCTAGGTTGAAAACTTCAAAAGCCTTAGGGATTTGCGCAAGTTTATGTATTTTTTTTTGTTAGCACAATAACTTTTTTGATATTGTGAAAATCAAAATTTTTTATTGAAGAAAATCTCCTCAGAATATTATTTTCCTTATTACTATGAATTTTCATTCATCTAGCTGCCAGAGAAATCGAGATATGTTGATTTGAATTTTGAAAAGCTCCCAAGGGTAGGAATTCCCCTTAAAGGAACTATGTCACTTTCACTGAAATAGTATCAGAAGCTGTCGTAGAACAAACTATTTGGATATAAATCATATTCGATTGCGCTGTCAAAAATTAGTGTATCTGTTCTTAGGGATACACGACAAGCATAGTAGGACAATTTCAAAATAATGGGAATCAACTGAAGACTCGTCTCTCCTTCGAAAACTCCAGGGTAATCAAAAAAACAAGCGAAAGCTACCGCGGGAATTCAACATAAAACACAGTCGAAAGTAGAAAACTAACATGTAATTGTTCAACGTTTTACCTCAGTTTCTAAATGACGCAATCCCTTGAAAAGAATTGTCTCTTCTGCATCTAAAGCCCGCTGAAGTAGAATATTATTCTTGATTTCGAGTGCATACCAATATTCAGCTGAGTTTAACGTATTGCTTTCTTGTCATTCAGTTTACTGATATCTGCAGCTCAAAGGAGAGTGGTTATCGTATTATTAATGACTTCGTTCATATATCGATTATTTCTATACCCGGAAGACCATTTATAAAATTATTGCAATTGAACAAATTGCTGTGCTTGGGAGTTTAATTCGTAAATTTCTCATAGACAGAAGTAAATGAACAGGAAAGTTGGCGGTTAAATTAATAAAGAAGAAGATTGTCAAAAATAACTACGCATTAACACTGAGAGCGACATAGGGCCTTCGACTAGTTCAAATTGCACAGGCTTCCAATCATTAAATTGCAAAATCTACTCTTTCTATGTTTGAGGAAATGCGACCTTTCCATGAGGTCACTAAGCTGCCTCCGTTCATCTTTTGCACACGAGAGGTAATTAACCTCGCAAAGGTCGGATTTTCAAACGCCATATGCTATACGACGACAAATCTTCTATCGAATTCTAGCCTCAGTTCTTTTTCTTTACGTTGTGTTGATGGTCGTAGTGATGAGGTATAACTTCGAGGAAAACCGTCGTAGCGAATTCATTGATCAAATCAGTGAGTTCTTTGGAAGACAAACACGTGAAGTTCATGTGAGCTTCTGTTAATTGAAGGACATTGATCGAACTAACTGTTTAGCTGCCAACAAGTCATGATCGAAAGAGNTATGAAAATTGAAATTGGTTGCTTAAGAGGGTAAATCTGATAAAAAATCAATGCTCGTGCAGTGCGCACGTGAGTAAGAGGCACTGCATGTCGGCTGAGACGAGAACTCCGTTTTGTCATTTAAAGCAACAAAGAACGACTACCAAGAAAAGCAATACTCGAATCTTGGGGATGGCTTCTTTAATATCGTTGCCGTCTTTCTTCTGTGATGAAACAGAATACTTTTCTACAAAATTTCTCCGTTCTTAGCAAACACTGTCCCCCAGGATTAATTTAACGTTCATGCATGTATGTCTAACTAATTGTATCGGTATTCAAGGAGTATTCTAAGCCATCATTCAGAGTCTCAGACATTTTTATCACTCACATGCCAAGAAGAAAGCCATGCGCAAGAACAGTGGTTTTCGATTTCACAATCGGACTAGTGTGAGAACTAGGCATCTGATTTGTTACCCTTACTTTATTTTCCCTTATTTTCATACGTTTCGACATTTTTGTTGCAATGCAGTACAATAAAGCAGTTGACAAGCCTTTATCACCTAGAAAGAGAGTGAGTGACACGATAATATTTGCGCTATTGTCGTACGGAAAATCTGCCCATTTCGTCCTTCTTAATTAAAACTCAAAATGTCACTTAAACAAATAAAGAGGCATTGTCTTACACATCACATATGGAAACATTTTACGAAGCACAATTTTGTACCACAAATCGAACAAATTCGGATTTTGTGACTAACCTCGGTCGATGCCGCAGAACTGCGAGTCTTCGATGGCTAGTGTCCGACATCGAGAGACAGGGCTGTGACAAGCGGGGTCCACCTGTTGCAGCACAGTTTCGTACCTGTATATGCGGTCACCGTTCGGGCGGCTGAACGTCTGCAAAGAAAATACAATCGATGAAAAAGCGTAAGGATATGGTATGTTTATTTTACGTGAGTTTATAGTGGGTTTAATTTAGTTGCTGTTCCAACTTTACTGAAATGCTCATAACGCTCCAATGGCGGCAGAGAGTAAGAAGCTGCATGGGCTCAATTACTCAATTTCATGCATGTCTTTGATATTAATGAAATTGTTTGAGTGAAACCTTAACTAATTTATAAAAATAATGGAATACCCATCAACGATTTTCTTGAGATCGTTGAGCAGGCATACACTGAAAGCGTCAATAAAATGTGATGAAAAGTTAATAGGAAACGGACAGACATCATAGAAAATTTAACTGTAGTTGAAGAAACTAGAAAATCAAATAAGAATTTTATCTAAAAATGCTGAAAAGTTAATTCGAAAATAAACCATGGAATACACATATACGATTAACAGTATATGAATGAGTAGCAATACGAAAAGCTCAAAAAATAGATTGAAATAAGGACCGAAAATATTAAGAGTATTGTCTAAAGCATTAAGAATTGCACGGCAGCTTGTTTTTACCTCGTTGGGAACTCTAAACTATTAAAATTGGGAATTATTCGGTTTTACTGAGTTTTTAATTTCAAGTTAATGTGTGCGTATATCTTCTCTGATCTACATCTGTAAGCAATCACCGGTCGCAATGCTCGACACCGAACGATAGAAATTCAAATTATACATTATCATTTCACTGAGGCAGGGTCGGGTTATTATAAAAACATGTTTTTTAAAATTCCTTCTTTCGACCACAGAACAGAGGAGTCAAAGTCGTAGATTGTTTTTCGTCCAGCATTCCTTAGGCAACGACCAAATTTTGAATCTCCTATTTTTACAGTTTGAGTTAAGCTTCTTGAATTTACATGTCTTATAAAATTTTCAACGGAATGCAATATTCTTTTTAATGAAAAGTTGAGGAAAAAAACAAAAGAAGACCCCATTGTTTATACGTTTGCTCTTTGTCGAGATCACTTACATGCTTCTCGGTTTTTACAGCATTTGAACTCGCAACTTATCCCCATCAAATTTGGAATGGAATGCGAAAGTGATGGTAAACTTGCATTTGTGGACGCTCTTGTAACTCGACAAAATGGCAAATGGGAAACATCTGTTTACCGTACATGTTTTTCTGGTTTGGGATCCAGTTTTTTCAGTTTTTGTCCTTTTCAGTTTAAAGATAATGGTACTAGAATGCTTTTGTTTTGAGCATACAATATTAGCTCTTCTTTTAAATCACTACATTACGAATTTGATTTTTTACGCGACTTCTTTAAATCTAATAGCTGTCTTCTCACGCTAATCAATACCAAGATTGGGAATTTTTTGAACGAGAAATATGTATATACTCAATCTACCATAACAGCTAATAAACTTAAAATTTTCATTCGCATTCCGTATTTTGGCGAGCAGTCAGTGCAATTGAAATGCGAATTGTTGTCATTGATATCGTCCTTCCTCTCTCACGTGTCTTTTCAAGTCGTGTTAGTCAACACATTCACCATTGGTTCATTTTTCCGGGATGAGGACAAAATTCCTTCGCGTCTCCGTTCTAGTCTTGTATATAAATACAGTTGTGCACAGTGTGTATCTACGTATGTCGGCTCAGCAACCCGTACATTATGTGTTAGACTGGCGGAACACGTCGGAAGAAGTTGTAGAACTGCAGCTCTGCTTTGTGACCGTTGACTCTGCTAGTAGACCTCATGTAGAGGAACAGTGATGTTAGAATTTCCCATTTTTATTTCGCAATTTTAGGGTCTATTCGTAGTGTAACGAAACTTATAATAATATTCCCGAATCTCTTTATATACATAAGAACAAACCTAACCTTAATGAAATGCAAAGTGTGCACCCTATGTTTTTGGTTAAGCAGCTGTAGCGTCAGGGAACGCACTGTTATTTAATTTTAAACTACTTCTCATTATGTATTACATGCATTTTCTCGTTTACCTGTGTTTATGTTATAGGTGTTTGTCAGTCTCTTCGTGATTACTGTTGTCTTAAAATCTCTGGTCATTTTTAATGTGTGCTATTACCTAGTCATAGTATTAAATTCTATGTGTCTATTTGCAGATTTGACAGCTGATGATGGATCAAGGCCCGAAACGTTCGTTTTAGTATTGACCACCATGTACAATTTTAACAATGTGAACTACTGTGGTTTTTACCCTTAACTCTTTTTTGAAGTTGCTTTCAAAGCAAAATTTACTTTCATTGTTTTTAATATTTTAAATTTCAGTAATACTTCATCGTCGTTGAAAAATGACAAAAAAGCGTGAATCGGTTCGGTTCTTCACTTTCAGCGGCATACCATTAGTCTTACGCAGTGAGAAATACATTTCCAAAAAACGTCGTATTGTTCTAATTTATTGTTTATATTTCACTAAGAACTGCCTCAGCACTTTAACCTTGAAATACAAGACTAGGAATACACATGGATTCTTATAGCGCTCACTTGGGACTCGTCTTAAACAGCTTGAAAACGAGTGTCCCTTAATAAGGTTACTGTAAATGTTGAACAAAGCCCATTCTATGTCAGTCAATAACAATGGGGCTTATGTTATGCAAGATTCAACATTGACTCTCTAACCAGTTTCGAGAGTTTTCAATTTTTAAGGTTTTATTTTTCAACACTTACTTTGCTTTTATTCTTTAGCATGGTGTTCTTTACCAATTTGTAGAACTAGTTTTATAATACAGGTGTTCGATAAAACAGGTACATTATTGTTGATGCTTTGGAATGGAATTCCAATCAACTACTAAACAGCTTTGGCTACCTATCAACTAAACATATTTGGACAACCCATCACCTAAACAGTTTTACATTTCCAATTAACTAAACAGCCAATAAACTAAACAACTCTGGCTAAGACATCACCGAATCAGGTGTGGAAAATAAAACTAGAAATACCAAAAGTCTATAAATTAGCCTGTAAGTTGAACCGAAAGAAACCCAGCACTAACACGCCCTCCAGGCTCCAACACTCAGTGCATTGTTTCAATAAGCGGGTAGTAATTTTTGATGAAAGTTATGTCTCAACTTTCGTAATCTTAGCTCTCGTAACTCTCCACTCTTGAGCATGCTTTACTGATAGTAAACGTAATTACTAAATTCATGAGCTTTGTTCTCTAATATTCAATTTCTGTCTTCACTGTGCGTTGATAAAAGCATTCACTAGACTTATTGTAATTTACTCATTTAATAAAATTAATATAGATACTGCTGAGAAACATGATTTTTTAGCGAATAAATACATAAAATTCGGAAGTTTTTGAAAATACAATTTTCTGAGAAGATGATGATTTGGCGTGCCGGTCACAGGTTTTTCTTGAAGTGAATTACATATTGTTGCCTTCTCTATTTTGTTCTTGGGATGCACTCCGTAACGTCTTTCTCGCAAACTAATTACTTCATTTTGTAAAGAGAAAATTGAAGTTCACTTGCTCTAGAAGAAAATATTCGTAGAATCGAATTGCCTCAGATGTAAAATATATTTTATTCAGTTGATTTTATCTTTTAGATCTATTTTCTAACAGATTTGACAAAATTCTTTACGCAGCTAACCTGACGAACTTAGGTCATGAAGTTCCAAAATTTGATCTCCTCCCATATTGATTATTTGCATGAATCTTTCATCATCATTATTATGCGAATGAAATCACAGCTTCCAATACGGTCAAATAAATTAAAATTTAGAGAAGCAGATATATGAGGATTTTTCCAGAGAGAGCAAAAATACTTGCCACAAAATCCTAAAAGTACTGGTACGCGTGACTCGAAATCAACGTCTGGATAAGAAATGCCTTACTGACCATGGCAAAGGCCGAAGTGAGGAAACCGTCTCCATTGAGGTCAACACAGGCAGGGTATCTGGAGTCACTGAGGATAAGCGGTTTATCCAGCCTGATGAGGGCGATGTCATTGAGGGGCCGACTGCCCGGCACGTAATGCGGGTGCACCCAAATCTCGTCCACCTGCTCAGTAAAGATTATTCATGCAATCACACTAATTAGTCACGACGAAAATGTCCATAATTATTTATGAACTTATTAGTGATTACTAAAATGGAACGCTGAATAATCTAGTTGAAAAGAATCAAAGGAAAGTTTTGTTGAAAATGAAGTGTGAAATAAAAATAGGATCTTTTTTACTTCGTACCAAATGAACCGGTGAAATATAAACTAGACCAGACTGATTGAAGAAGGGAATACGAAGATAAAAGTATTCAGTACATGTGGAATACTATTGAGAATGATTTGTGCACCTCATAATTCTCCGTGTGTGTTTACATGAAAGCGGGGTAAAATGTCGCCTAGCGGAATTAATGTCCTGTATGTTGAATCCGCATATTTTGAGCGATATTTTTTACGAATTTATTCAAGTAGATTATAATTATTATGATCTTTCTTAAGCCATTATCACAATTTCCTGAGAAATTCAAACGCTGAGATTCGGCTAAACTACCATATCCTAACATATCCGTACGGTACGTTTTGGCTTTATGGCTGTTATCAAAAACAATCAACTTTTTAGCATTGTGCAAATATGTTGTTCGTTGGGGTAGTGAAATACTGTATATCGTATTGTATCGGATTTTACAACCACCGAACATCCCAAATATACACAATTTTGCTCAAACAATAATCTTCATAAATCATACATGATGAAACACCTGGGTTTCCCTGATAAAAAAAACTCTAATATATTGAGAATACTACTACATGGCCCAGATATTGTACAACATTGGCTGAAGAAGGGGCCTAAGTGTTTTTGTCTTCATTTTCAATAGCTTGACCCTCAAAGAGGAAGTGGCTGATGGTGAGGTGCACAAGGCAGTCATCACAGTACGAAACGTGATGCCCCGTCATCAGGAATTCATGAGAGTACCGGGTCTGCCCAAGCATAGTTGCACAGTTCAATTTCCCACCCTCGATCGTCTGCGGTCGAAGAAGCAAGAAGGTGAGAACTGAGAAGAGTACGTACTGTATTGTGCATAGATAGTTGTTTCTTTAACAAGCTCCACAGCGAATGTCGCCGATAGTAGACTAGCCATGAACCAGCCTCTTGAAAGAAGGCATGAAATTATTCTACAGGATTTTCCTCTGCACTATATGAGAGCGTGCAACCGCCCAATCAGCCAGTTCATTTTCCCTGACCCCACATGTACACAACCTAACAATGGAGTGATGAGCACCTGGTTTAAACAGCTCTGCAAGACACTGCGACAGTCTGGTAGGAATAAACTGTAATTTGCAAACAGAGTTCTAGAAGCTTTCACAATACTCAGTATTGAGCATACTCATGTAGGTAAAGGGTTTGGTAGCATGAATGCTTGCCCGGACGGTTGTCTCTAGAACAGTGGTTCTTAACCCTTGGGTCGCGACCCAAAGTTGGGTCGCCAAGCCATTTCATTGAGTCGCGAAGGGTGTCTAATATAAATATAAAAACCCTTTGTATGACATTAACATACTTTAATTTTGATGAATAATCGACAATTTTGAGCTGTTATGACGACCCAGACTGAAAATGCAATTCATTCCCTAATTAATATGGTACTCGATATCACGTCTCTAACCAGTATTTACAAAAATTTGGACAGCCATTGAGTTTTTCTGTTATTTTCAGACTGTCAAGTACCATTATCATGGCAAGAAAGAGACCAGACAGCAGCGATTTTCTTAACTTGGGTTTCACATATTTAACTCATCAAGGCGTATTTAAACCATAATGTGTTATTTGTAGTGACGTTTTAAGTAACAAATACTTCAAGAAAAACAAACTTCAACGACATTTAGAAAGCAAACACGGTGGATTGGCCAACAAGAACCGCAGCTTTTTTAAAAGACAAGAACAGCAACTGAGAAGGCAGCAATTGGATGCTCGTGCGAACCCAGCAGTTATTGGCATGCAACAAGCAATACTTGTTTCATTTTTGGTAAGCTGGAAAATTGCAAAAGCAAAAAAGCCCCATACGATAGTTGAGAAACTGATTCAACCTACTGCTTTGAATTTGGGACGAACAACATTTGGAAATGAGTTTGTTAAAAAAAATTGAACATGTTCCTCATCCAATGACACAGTTAAAAAAGAATTCAGATTATGTCTTGCGATATTAAAACACAAGTGTTGGGAGCTATGAAAGAAAGTAGACCGTTCAGTTTTCAGCTAGACGAGTCAATCGATTTGAGTGATGGTGCCCTTATAACTTATGTACGTTATCAAGGTCAACACGATATGGAAGAAGAGTTTTTGTTTTGCCGACCACTGCAAACCACAAGAACAGGAAAGGATTTTTTCAAAATAAAGAGTTCTTTCTTCTGAGAAGAAGTACTTAACTGAAAACAGTGTTGTAGGGTTGGTTGTGATGGTACACCAGTAATGTTAAGAGCTCTTACTGGTTTAACCGCAGAGTTACGCAGGGATTTTGGTACGAACAACATTTTGGGATTTTGGTACTTCTGTGGTAATTGTTCACTGTCTTCTTCACCGTGAAAATCTTACTTCTCAGAAGTTATCAAAAGAGTTGCAGAAAATGATGTAGAAAGAAATCCAAATAGTTAATTTCAACTCCAGGTTATTTTCTCAAATGAGTTCTGATTTCAATTCTAAATATATGCATCTGCTGTACCACTCTGAAGTTAAGTGGCTGTCATGAGGAAAGGTTCTTCAACGATTGCTCGAATTACGGACCGAAACAGAGACGCTTCTAACTGAAAAGAAACATCAACTGACAGATTTTCAAATTCAAATTGGATGATGCATGAAGCATACATAGCAAATATATTTGCTGAGATTAATTCTTTGAATATATCGAAGCAAGGTCGCGATCAGACACTGATTGGGCTTTCTGAAAAATCATCATCATTCAAAGTAAAAATAAAGTTGTGGGTAAATAAACTAAAAGCAAGAAAAACAGTATCTTCTCCATCGCTAAATTTGCCCCTAGAAAATAACGATTATTCTCTCACTGAAGTCCAAGACATTATTGAACAACACATGTCCAAGCTAATCACTGAGTTTGAAAATCATATTAGAGAAAATACACATCAGTACAGTTGGATAAAAAACCCATTCAACATTGCCGCTGAAGACCTACCCAAGGATATTTGAATCATCAACCTACAGGAGCAGCTTATTGAAATTCAAAATGATGAAACACTTCATTGCAATTTTAAAAAGC
>JACJUY010003535.1:63656-76251 GCA_014220935.1 Platorchestia sp. MABIK
CCTGCAGATTAGTTTAAATTAAAACTAGATAATGGCAAATTAGTTGAATACATCACTCCAGGGATCAGAATACGTTTCTAGCTCAACAACTTGGATTAGAGAGCATCTAATCTGCCAATTAAAAATTAACAAGCCCAAACGCGAGGAGAAAATGTCCCGTATTCTTGTCATTTCTAACATAATCTTGCACACTCCGAAGCAAATTCCTTTAATTTTTTTCAGAGCAGTATAAAATTTCAGAACTCAAAGGATTAAGTACTTTTTCTTATTCTTGTGATACGAAAAAATTCAAAGCCCAGAAGATAACCAAAAACATTTTTTGATCCGAATCCTTACCTGAAAAAATTTTGATGCTAAAAATATGTGCATATGAGTTGAATTTTAAATAATTTTTGTCACATTATTGTACCAAATCACTGTTTAGTGTTCTCGTTTGCACGACACGGCGCAAAGTTTGACGTTGTGTGAGCACGCTGCGGCGCCGCGATTCCGGAGCTGCGCTTCCCTCCTCATGGGCTCTTTCCTCGTAGCGACCTTCTTGGTTGGTGAAGTACAGGGCATGTTATGGTACCCCGCACAGCAAGAGTAAGAACACATTGTTATGTTGTGCAACACAGTGCTGGACTAACTAGCGAGATAAAATGGACTCATTAATAGGACAAAATTAACATATACCCAGACGAAAAATTGACTCACGAATTTGTCATCGCCGGGCTGAGAAGTGAGCTGAACCTTCAAGTTGCGCGGATCAATCGTCTCATTGTTTCTCGCCTGATTTCTGGAGTACAGAATTTCGTATTTAACGCTGGCATAAAAATATTTTATCTTAACAATTGTTGTCACCGAAGAGAACACATACGAGAAAAATCAAAAGTCATGTTTGCATGCTCCGATAATATTTCACCTCTATGTCAGTAGATATTTTGGAACCTGTTAATTTTCGGTATCATTGAGCTCATCAAAACACTCGTTCAAATCATCAGATTTTACAATCCTTTAGTAATTTAGATTCATTTAACTGTACTGATATCAACGAATGATCTCAAAATAGTGAATGTTTAGGTATCGCACAATCATCATTCCATCATCTTGAAGTGAACACAGGAAAAATTACGAAAATGTACCCTACCGATATAAACAGGCAATGAAATTTCACCACACAACGGAGCATGTTTGAGAGTCATAAAATTATGTAAACCCTATGTTATGTACTTAGGTACAAACTGTGAAATTCCACCACCAAAAGAGTGAACGGCGGTTCGTGGACCTTACGCCCGATCGCTGGGTAATAAGTCAACGAGAAAAGCAAGCTCAGCATTGGGAAGGCGACAGAGAAAAAGTGCTCAGAACTCTTCGACGGTTGAGCGCTGCCAACCGATCCCAACGAATCTCCAGAAGCTGCAGCAGTCCCTGCGGCTATTTAAGCATTGGTTGACTGTTAGGTAGAATTCATTATAGTACGAGATTTCCTCTTGTGAAGGTCTGTTAGTGCCACCTTTTGACTTGTTAATTTAAAACTCAGCCGGCACTTTGAGTGAGAGTCTGCGTAATCTCTGTGTAACTTCATATCGACATATTCGATTTAACGTAATTACTAGACCTTTAATTCGTCACCATCGCTGCATACTCCGAGTTAAGTTCTTTGGGATTGTCTATTATTTTATCATCCTCGATATTTGCTAGTTTCATCAATCTCTTGTCATATGTGTGTTCACCCTTCGTTAAAACAGTAAATGTATGGCCGTACTAAGATTTGTGTTTAATATATCCTGCTGAAATAAACCGTAGATTTGAAGGTCAACCTTGAAACGACTCACGAAGTAGAAATAACTGTATAATTGATTAGAAAAGAAAAGAAGGCTACGACACCTAAACGATGACTTTACTCTACAGTATGCAATTTGTAACCATCAATGTCTGCATTTCCTACAGACGCTCTGCGGACTGATTTGTTTTGCGTGACTTTTTTGTAGTAGAATTTTACTTTTTTACTTATAATCGCACATGGATTAGCCTCTGCCGTGTAATCTGACAGATCCATAATCCTGATCAAAGCTTCAAGCTACCTCACTGTTGTCTTCTATTGTTTGTGATGAAGTAATGCTCTAACAAGTACGACGTTATAGAATATATTTATGCATGTGCAGGCGAACAATGCAATAATTAAAAGTGATACAAGTACAGAGGTGTTTCTACATCATAAATGAATGCTTTTTGAAAAATAACAACAAACTATATCTAATTTTTATTTTGATAGTAACCGGCACAGAGATGAATTACAAAATCATAGTGCAAAAATATGCCCAGCCGGGGATGATGAGGGAGAGACCAACAATGTTCATTGCGAAAAGTTCTTTCACACACAGATGCTTCATGTATTATTTAGATTGTAAGCAAAATCGAGTTGTGTACCAGTTCCCAGTCAGAAATGCTAGTGCGGATCGGCATCGATTATCTGGGGACAGTGCATCTTTTTTAAGATCAGTGCGGGACCCAGTTCGGGGAGAAATTTTTCTTCACCGGTCACTGCAGATCAATGCAGAATATTCTGGACAGAAATATCTGCAGCGATCTTAACAGAAAAATCGGCACTGCACATCAATAATTCCAATGAGAAGTATTTGTTTTTAAAGCAGTATTCATTATGAAATTGAAATTGATTTCAAATCGAACGTGCATTTTTCAAGTATCTTTCAAGGGGATCTCTAGCCCTAAAATTTTTCTAATATTTCAAATTTCAATTTTTTGCATTTCTTTTGCATCTTGGAAAACCAAAATGTATTCTGGATATATGACGTTGAAATCCAAACGTATTAACTTCAATAAAACTTCGCAATAGGAAACAATTTATGGCGCGAACATTTGAAAATTACATTTATACATTGTGCAAAACATTTCTTCTCCAGTTTTCAACGTAAAAGCTTGATTTTCGTCTGTTTCGACGCGGCGCGACAGTGGAAACAGCGGAGCGATGCGAAATTCCATTTGAACTCTAAATTAGATTTCTATGGTGAAAAATCTGGGACCTAAAAACAACTTTTTTGAAATTTTTTTTTAATAAAAAATTCAAAAGAATTCTTCATTTTTCAGTTGTCACATTATTTCCGCGACGAATCAGACCAAAATAAAGCTTCTACGTTGAAAATTGTAGAATGAGAAGTGTTTCGAGCAATATATGTATATAATTATACGTATATCTTTTTCATATGTTCGCGTGATAACTTCTTTCTATTGCAAAAATAGAAACTTTTTTAGAAGTAAATGTGTTCCGAATTGAATCTTATATATCGTTATGCATTTTCGTTCCCCTAGTTGCAATAGAAATTCGAAAAGAAAAATTTTAAAAATTAGGTATATTAGGTCAATTTTAGGGGTAGAGATCCCCTTAAAATAAGCCAATTCACAAGTGATATTGGTTTGTTTTAAATCAAATTTCACATTTATTACATTTTCAGTAATAGTTTACCACCAAGTGAGTACAATTCTATGTTCTGATTTTTCTAGGAGAACAACGCTGGGAATTTAAGGTTACTTTTTATAAAATGTGCTAGCCATGATGAATTCTGCTTGCTTATTTTCCTATTTTAAACTCCTTCACACAGTTAATTCATTCAGCGATTGTATTGCTGTAGAAATAAAATGCCAACTCCCTTAAATTCCCTTCGTCGATCAGCTCCTAATTATGGAAACTTAAAATTCCGATGGGCAACATAAATAACTTGATTAATTTGATAGGAAACAAGCTTGGCGTAACACACGAACGAACGAATGAACATGCGCATTGATATAGGGAAAATAATTCTACTTGCAGCAGGGCTAAAATTATTATGAGCCATTTGAATGTAACTTCCAAATTTTAAATGCAAGCATTGTATAAATTGTACAAGCATGTACATAAAGCGCCTGTTGTATTACTCCAGCAATAATAATTACTGCCAACTTTGAATCATATTCTTGAATTCATTCATCAATTATTTTATTTCATGGTGAAGAGCATTTTAATAATTTTGATTTCCAATGAAGTAGTCATATTGTCACATAAAATAGCAAAAATATAGAACTAGTTTTTTGGTCGCACACATTTCACCACGGAAGTGTGCAGCGGTCAATGTTTACATCAGTCACAACTTCACAACAAGCGCGTTAGTGAAACTAAGCTTGGACGTTCTCAGTTTGTGAAATAAGCTTTGAAGTTCAAAAATTACGCTTAGCAATTGTGCTATGGTGATGGAAAATCAAAGAATGAGAAAATTGTTCTATGAATAAAATGAAAGGCAGAAAAAACCAAGGATTGTTGCTTGTTTAGACAATTCAAACCGACGTATGAACGGCGTAAGAAGCTCTTCAGAAAGTCATTTCTCCAGAAAGAGTTGACAAAACGCGCAGTGAATCGGACATATCGACTGAGCAATAACCAAAGACCTTCAAATGGCAGCAGTACCTGTGCACCGTGCCCACAACTGCAAGTAAGGATTATACTTAGTCTATGCCATTGGTGCCTTGTATTTTAAGATCCTTTCAGCTTGTGTTTTTTAGAATTCTGGTATGCCAATTGCAAGATGCATGTCAAAATGCTATACAATGCCAATTTTTTGCTAAGTGTTTTGAATTTTTGTGCAATACATTCCTTTCACGGATATCCCTCTGATATCACAACTATTTTAAAAATATATCAGAAATTGTGTGTTTTTTATTGTTTTACGTTTATTTTAATTGTCCCAACCTAGTGTTGAAGTTCTTTGACACAGTGTGAGCACCTTGTAGAAATAAACGTGGCAAACAGAAAATATTTATTTGATTACAAATAAAACAAAAAGTTAATTATATTGCTTTTGAATAGTTTTCTATTATGAACAGTTAATGAATTTGTTGCACATGAAAAAAATGTCATTCATGTATTTCAATAATTTTTCAATATTTTACAATATAATTTTCTTCATTCCCCAGCAACACATTAACACTGCAAAAACAACATGTATGGTATCACTGGGACCTCAACTACAGAGTGAGAATATGACGAGGGCAGAGCAACTTCGGTCAATATTGAATTTAAGCCTTTCACGGATATTAAAAATTCCGTTTCAAAGAATCACTAAAGGAACACATTTAAAAACGTTTTACATGAATGACGTTCTGCTCGCTTATGCGTTATTTTCGAGTTATTCAACTTTGAAGTTATAAGAACGTCGTATATAAAAGTGAAGGAACGGACACGTAAATATGCTGTAATACGGTATTAACGTAACGATGGGTGAGGTTAGGGTAGGTTGTGGTAGGTTAGTTAAATAAACTAACCTAAAATAACATAAATCAACCTAAAATAGCTTACCTTGACTTGCCCAAACCGAGCCGTGTTAATTTTGTCCGCCAAGAAGTGGGCGTGTTCCGCCAGAAAAGTGGGCGTCATCCAACAATGCGGCGACTAAGCAACCGACCATCTAATGTTATTCCTATCTGAACGTAATTATTGTTATATCTCTAAAATAAAGCATCAGCGAGCAGAATGTCATTCGTGTAAAACCATTTTGAATGTGTCCCTTTAGTGATTGTTTGGAACCGAGTTTTTAATTTCCGTGAAAGGCTTAAATTCAATATTGACCGCAACTTCTTCTCAGCTTCCTCAGTGGATCACTCTCACCCGAACAGCAGAACAAATCATCTCTCAGGCAAAGTAAGTTTTATTTCTACTGTGAATGATTTGTTAACTTAAGCTTTGCTATATTAATCAAAGGTATAATGAAAACACGTATAATGAAAGATCATCCCTTAATTTTTAGAAAGCAATAGAACTATTTATTTAACTAATTATGTTTTTGCCAGAATGTATAATATACGTCAAAGCTTATTCCTTCCATTCAGAATAAATTGTTGTGAAATGAACACACAAAGTGTTCTCAGGTGAATTTAAAACACTGGCTTATGGTTTACATCTGGTGGATAATTATATATATATAAATATCACTAGTTTGCTTGTGTCTATTGCAAACAGTCTAGAAAACCCATTATAACGAAAATTTAATTTTACTGAATGATTTTGTATATATAGGAATAAGATAGAATAACTGTATAGATGAGAATGCCTGGTTTATGATGAAAATTTTTTTTGTAGAATTGTAATTTTAGGTTGATGTGAGAGCTTGTTCAGTGGGGGGATAAGATGAGAGGAGAATGTGAAAAATTTGGAGTTTGAGTGTATTGAAAGCATTGCAAATGTAGAAGTGAAAATGGCTAAGATTGAGGGCCTGAAAACTGAGTTTGATTGGTTAAAGGGTAGAAGTTAAGATGAAAATAAGCCAAATGGTGGAAGGTAGGAGAAAGATGCAAAACATTAGAGACAATGTACGTTGATGCAAATGACTTATAGGAGAATTGAAGCTCGTGCTAGGAATAGAGAGGAATAGAGTAAATTACAAATGTGCCATAGTTTACCGTGAGGTAAGAAAGAATGTAACAGAAATTCAAATAGGTGAAGATTAATTTGAATGAAGTAAAATCATAATTTGGCAGTGGTCAAGTGGTTCTGGATAATGAAGAATTTGGTACCGATGAGTGATGTGAAAGAATTAATATTCAGCAATCTGGCATAGGTATGAAAGTTTAAAGAATGGGAACAATGAAATGTAAAAAAAAAGTGTTGAATGTTGCAGTTAAAAGCATGCAAACCATAAAATGTAGAAATAATTCAACTAGAATTGTGCGCGTAGCTTTCCTCTATTGCATGTAATTTTCCCTAAAGATATTTTTGATCATGCGCACAGTAAACTTTGATTTCAACTGAACTATTATTTTCAGATTGACAAGCTCAAGCATTACGTTGCGGTCAACGGCGGAGGCACCATACGCCGCATTCCCAAAAGAGTGATGCCACGAGAGCTTGCTGTCCAGTTAAAGCTACACTGGGCTTGGGAAAACCGGCGACGAGAAAAACCAAAATTCAGAGTACATCCATTCTGCGTCCAAATCATTAGTGAGTAGACTTGATAGAGACGTCCACCCAAAATCAAGGAAATGCTGTAACGTTTGTTGTGTGATATCTAGATATATGAAAATTGGCATACGTATGTATTTTCGAAAGTAAATAGGGGTCGTCTTTATACATTTTTCCCACTTACAACATAATTTTGGCGACAATGAGTGAAAGGGTAGGGGAAATTGCATCCTTTTCAAGAGACATCTTCTCAAAATTTACTTATCGTAGAGCAATGATTTAGGTGTCATTGTATACGCAATTGGTTGCTGCATGACAAGTCGAAGGATTATTTTGATTTTCTTGATAATATCTGAGTTACATAGGAAAAATTTATGTAAAGAATAACAGATTGGAAGATATTAGTTAATTTTTATTAAATGACTGTAACGTTCTTTCTATAGAATCTATATCTATGAAAATTGACATACTAACGTATTTGTAGAAATAAATAGGGGGCGTGTACATGACTTTTTCCCATTTTTGCCATAATTACGGATATAATTGGGAAATATGTGGGGTATATGGATATTTTTCAAAATCTATTTTCTCCAAGGGGTTTTATTGTAGAGCAATGATTCAGATATCATTAGATGCGCTAAAAGATGCTCCATCTTCTGACGTATGATTTTTTTTAATTCATTGTAATTTTTGGTTGCAAAAAAAAACAATGGAAAAAATTATTACTCTAAAATGAAGTTTCAAATTTCCTAGTAACTCGACTATTGCGAAGTTCAAAAAAATCCTTCTACTCGTCATGCAGCAACTCTTTGCGCATCCAATGACCCCTAAATCATTGCTTTAATTAAGATGAGTACTTTTAGAGAAAGCGTCTCTTGAAAAGTATGCACTTTCCCCCATTGTCTCCAAAGTTATGTCGAAAGGGGGAAAAGTTATCGAGACGACCCCTATTTGTTTTCAAAAATACATATGAATTTCAATTTTCATACATCTAAATTCCATAGAACGAACGTTACAGCCATTTCATTTATTCAGTCGATTTCAGCGTGGACGTCTTCCTTAATATTCCATGCATTCATTCAATATTTAATGAAATGATCAATTCAACCTATTAAAATTAACTTTATATTTTTTATTCAAACACTGCGTCTTAGCCATACTGATGCAATATACCAATGCTGATTTGTTACAAAAGTTATTAATCGCATGTGCTTAGCATGATGTGCACAGAGTTTGACAACTCATTTTTCCATGCAGCCTTATCTTTTTTCAAGTTCCTTCATTTGATTGTTGATGTTTTTGAATCTTACACAGGTTTTCTTGACAGTTAACCAAGATTCTACTTGAAACCTAGCTGGCTGGAAACCCTCTCGTTTCTGCTTGACATAAATGTTGTTATTGTATTTCTCCTCCAAATCACCCACTGACATCATGCAATGAAATGGTCAAATAATTTTACATATGCTTCAAAACTATTCCTCGTTTTTAAATCTACCACAACATGGCTTTTAAGACGGTCTGTCATCAAAAAATATAAATCGTCATATTGAATTGAGTTCCCAGGTGGATAATATACGGGCCCTAACTGTCGGTTAGTTAGGTAGGCCTTCTCTTTGATGAAAAAGTGCTTTTTTTGTTTTGTTAAGACCATCTTTTTTGGGTCAGTACCATCCTTTTCTTTAGAAACTATAACTTACTTTTTGAACTTTAATCTTGTTGAGACTTTCTTTCTGACCAGCTGTTTCTATGCGCATTGTGTTCAGTTAACTGGCAACATTTTGGTGAGGCAACACTGTTACCTCACAAGAATGGCCCATATGGGAACACACGTTGTGCATAGATTCCGCATGTACGAGTCCATACTAGATGGTCCCTTCATTATTCCTCTCTTTGGAACGCCTCTTGTGGTTAGGAAAGCTTTACCTCACTTATATTCGAATAATAACCAATATGTTGATTGGTACAGTTTTACCGCATTATGTAGTATTATCCTACAGCCACACTTTCATCTTTAGATTGCGCTGCAGAATGCGATTGAAGGCAAGAAGAGCCCGAGACTGGCACGAGAAACGAGGATCATCTTCGCTGGAGGTTACTTCAGGCGTTGATGAAGATGCATCGCAATTGAAAGTCTCGGCATCAGACATCGGAAGCGAGGACGAGGAATGGAACCCTGAAGAACTTGATCTTAGGCGACTCATGTGGGCTTGTTTGTATGAAGAAATTAGTAGTGCATCTGTCGTCAACAAGGGAGGCTGTGCGTACTCGTTTCTGCTGAACACTGGCTGTTTCAATGTTTACGTTTTAAAGGTATCAATTGATTCTTTTTCCCATAGCATTGTTTGCAACTTTATGCATTGGCGGAAAGCTTATAAATGCTTCTACTAGCTATGCGAAATTGTGTATTTTAACTACGCTCAAGCAAAAAGCTCTTTATCAAAAGGAAATATTCGTAGCAACCGAATATTTGCAATGTTGTTAATGTGGAATTTTATGAGGTAATGGAACTGTTTCACCTGACAGCAGCAGCCTCTCACGACCTGTATTTTACATTTTAGGTTTTGCAATGGATGCAAGCCATTTCTATTGAAGTAAACATACACTGATTCTAATTCACAAATCTCGTGGAATTATTGAGGGACAAGTAGATAATAGTCTATGAATTGTTACTAAAAAATGAAGTGTCTCACGTAAATGAAATAGATAACAAAATTCCTCAGCCCAATCAGAAATTTATCGTCTGACCGACGATAATTTACATCTGAATTTACCGGTAGTTATCATCTTCTTCCTATAAGCCGACGATACATCGTCGGATATCGTCTGAATTAGTGTCGCGAATGTCTCATTATCATCTGATTAACTGTAAATTACCGGTTTTTTACCGTACATTTTGGACGAAGACCGACGATATTAACCAGTTAATTACCGGTAGTTAAACGGTAATTATGGTCGGTCTTCGTTCAAGACTTACGATAGTTACCGGTAATTCAACGTTAAAAATGGCTACTCTAACCACTATATTCCGGGAGATTCATAAGCAGTGCAACGATTTTTCCCAAAAATTGCGAATTGCTTCCAAAAACAATCTCGTGAAACGCATCTGTCCAATTACCGTGAATTTGAAGACTTCACAAAAATTATTGAAATTACTTATTCAAATTCAACAAATTTGTTTAATACTGTATATATTTCATCAAGTTTCTTACAAATTGCGATAATTGAACAGATTAGTATTACAGGGTGAGGCCTATTGTAACAAGTAACAATGCATTATTAGAAAAAATAGCTGCGATGCAGATCAATGCTACAGTGAGAGGGCTCAAATTGTCGTCTTCATCGTAGAACACGAGACTATTGCGATAACTCTCACAGTACAATATAAAGTCATTTCAAATCGCCACTGATTTAT
Source organism: Platorchestia sp. MABIK (assembly GCA_014220935.1). NCBI lineage: Eukaryota > Metazoa > Arthropoda > Malacostraca > Amphipoda > Talitridae > Platorchestia > Platorchestia sp. MABIK. Next base: position 73,997 of record JACJUY010003535.1, read on the forward strand.
AAATAGGTTAAAACATTACAGATGTTCAATAAACATATTTATTTCAATTTCAACAGCCGACATTTGACTATTGAAATAAATTCTTACAAAAATATCTTCGGCACGCAAAGAATTCCATCTCAGGTTGTTTGTAAGACTCATCACTGCAAACACTACGCATAAAACATTAATTTAAAATTAACTACCACCAAAAAAGGACTCATCAAGCAACCGATTACTAAGAAAATTTTACCAATTTTAAATTAAATTTGCACTCTTCCATTCTTAAACATCAAATATCTACAATGACCAGCCCTTTCAACCACTACACATCTTCGTCCTTTAATTGAGATGAGGAGAAGACAGCTAGGGCCCGCACTAATGCTTTCGAGTCGCAAGTAACAGTGGGCGAATACCTCTCAACTATACCTCTTCTGAAGAAGTTACCCTCCACCTCCCGCTTTTATGCGGCTCCGACGTTTGTACTCTCTCTAGGATTCTAAATTTACTAGACATTCACATCATAAAAAAATAACTCAAATTTTTCAAATGGAATTTTTCCCTACAACTGGTGCTATTAAGCACATAAATTTTCGTTATGCCAAAACCTCATGTTCGATTAAACGAAAATAAAATCCGCAGAAAAAAACAACAATCATTGAGTTCTTCTTGGTACCAAAAATAGATGAACAGATGCCACATCAAATTAGTACGGTCAGTAAGTACTAGTATCGATTAGATTATTAGTTAGTTTAAGCCTCCTTATCCTCAACAAATGAGATCCAAAGAGAGGAAGGAAGAAGGCACCATTTAGTANGTATCCGGACACCTAGCTGAAAATGACTTAGCAGTTCGTGGCGCTCTCCATCGGTAATGCTAGAATTCAATAGGGTGTTGGCCCACCTTTAGCCTTGATGACAGCTTCCACTCTCGAAGGCATACTTTCAATCAGTTGCTGGAAGGTTTGGGAAATGGCTGCCCATTTTTCACAGAGTGCTGCACTGAGGAGAGGTATCGATGTAGGTCGGTGAGGGCTGGCACGAAGTCGGCGTTCCAGAACATCCCAAAGGTGTTCGATGGGATTCAAGTCAGGACTCTGTGCAGGCCAGTCCATTACAGGGATGTTATTGTCGTGCAACCACTCCACCACAGGCCGTACAGTATGAACAGGTGCTCGATCGTGTTGAAAGATGCGATCGCTATCCCCGAATTGCTCCTCAACATTGGGAAACAATAAAGTGCCTAAGACATCAATGTAGGCCTGTGCTGTAACATTGAGGTGCAAAACAACAAGGGGTGTAAGCCCTCTCCATGAAAAACGACCACACCATAACACCACCGCCTCCGAATTTTACTGCTGGCACTACACACACTGACAGATGACGTTCACCGGGCAGCACAGAGTCCAATATCGCAGGATTTCTACCCCGCCCACCCCTCTCCCTCCACCTCCGAGTAGCTACAGAAATGTTAGGTTATGGTAATTTAGGTTAGGTTAAGTTAACTTAAATTAGGTTAAGTAGGTTAGGTTAAGTTAGGTTGGTTAGGTTAGGCCAAGTTCAGTTAGTTTAAGGTTAAGTTTAAAAGTTTCAGAATCCCTGTCCTTGAATGCCGAGATGGAGGGTCGAATGGCCAAACACCAGCGGTCGTTGTCATAACTTATTATGATGATTTAATGCAGGTTAATTTTGGTATTCCGCTGTAGTATTCACTTACTAAGTACTTGTAGTGGTTATAATGCAGTGATTAATAATAACTGTATAACGAACAGCTTGGTTTATGAACCTCAGTAGTACTACATAGTTAAAAAAAGGCGCGAATGGCAACTTGATGTAGCTACTCGGAGGTGGAGGGAGAGGGGTGGGCGGGGTAGAAATCCTGCGATATTGGACTCTGTGCCACCGGGCATTCGCCATACCCACACCCTGCCAACGGATCGCCACATTGTGTACCGTGATTCATCACTCCACACCACGTTCTTTCACTGTTCAATCACCCAATTTTTACGCTCCTTACACCAAGTGAGACGTCGTTCGGCATTTACCTGCGTGATGCGTGGCTTATGAGCAGCCGCTCGACCATGAAATCAAAGTTTTGTCACCTCCCGCCTAACTTTCATAGTACTTGGAGTGGATCCTGACGCAGTTTGAAATTCGTGTGTGATGGTCTCGATAGGTGTCTGCCTATTACACTTTACGACCCTCTGCAACTGCCGGCGGTCTCTGTCAGTCAACAGACAAGGTCGACCTGTACGCTTTTGTGCTTTACATGTCCCT